>CAOKZL010003459.1:0-94731 GCA_948472985.1 Iguana delicatissima | reverse complement strand
GACTTCATTGGAGTGACCCTGGACTTGGTCTCTGCCAGGGCTTATCTGCCAATGGAGCGTGCACGTACCCTCTGTCGTGTGGCATCTGCCACTTTCGATGTACTGACGGTATCTGCGAGAAGGATCCAGTAGCTTCTTGGGTACATGGCCTCCACCACGGCAGTCATCTACCTGTCTTGACTCCCTGCGCGCCCGCTCCAGCACTGGTTCGTCGGGGTCTTCAATTCGCTCCGAGATGACCAGAAGCGCCACCTCCGGATTCCTCTACAGATGCGCCGCTCTCTGCTATGGTGGCTGTCCTATCGACACTTGTTGTCAGGGATGCCATTCCGAGAGCCGACCCCTCAACTCACGGTAACCAGAGATGCCTCCCTGTTCGAGTGGGGAGTGCACTGCAGCGATCTCAGCGTCCAGGGACACTGGATCGACAACGAGACCGATCTTCGTATCAACACCCTCGAGCTGCTCACCATCTGGAAGGCTCTGAGGCATTTTGCAACCTGGTTGCCAGCCACACAGTCCTGATCTTAACAGACAACACGACGGCCATCTGTTATGTCAACAGGCAAGCGGGGACCAATTCGACCACCCTCCTCACCATTGCCCTTCAGCTGTGGGACTGGTGTGTGTCCCTTCAGGTCCACCCGATCGCCGTACACCTAGCAGGCCAAGAGAACACCACGGCAGATGCACTCAGCAGGGACATTTCCTGCCACCACGAGTGGTCCCTTTTGAGGGTAGTGTTCCAGATGATACGAGACCGATGGGGCAAGCCAACGATCGATCTCTTCACTACCAGCGGGAACACAAAGTGTCACCAGTACTGCTTGAGAGCCGGCCGGGGTCAGGACTCTCTCAACGACGCCTTCCAGTTTGAGTGGAGCGATGGGCTCCTCTATGCATTCCCACCGTTTCCCCTCCTGGGTTGGGTGGTCACCAAGATCCTCGTGGACCGAGCTGACGTCATCCTCGTAGCCCCGTACTGGCCGAGGCAGCACTGATTCAGGCCCCTATTCGAGGCCACTCGCGGTCGACTCCTCAGGTTTCCGGCAGCATCAGATCTCCTGTCGCACTCCAATGGTCTCGTTCTCCATCCCGACCTGCCGCTCCTGGCCCTCCACACCTGGTGGATAATGCCTTAGACGATCCAACCATCCAGGACATCCTGACCACGGCCAGGAAGGAGTCGACGTGTCGCAACTACCGTTACAAGTGGCAGAAGTTTGTCACCTTTGCCAAGGCACGGGGTGAGCCTGTATCACCTGTCTGCCTGTCTATCGTGCTCCATTTCCTTCTCCACCTTCAGCAGCAGGGACTTGCATTTCCATCCCTGAAGGTCTACCTTGTTGCTATCGTGGCCTACCAGCCTGGAAGCTCTCCATTGGCAGCTCTCTTCCAGGATACTACCATGAAGCAGTTCATGAAGGACTTACAACATCTCTACCCGCCGGTATCACCACCGCTACCTCCCTGGTCGCTGTCCCTTGTACTATCGCAGCTGACGCGACCGCCCTTTGAGCCGCTGCGGACGACAGGCTCCTGACCATCAAAACCGCTTTCCTGGTAGCTGTCACCTCAGCCAGGCGGGCCACCGAGCTGACAGCACTGCGGGCCGATGAGCCCTTCCTTGTCTTCCACAGGGACAAGGTAGTCCTTTGCTCTGACATTTCCTTCCTGCCCAAGGTGGTCTCACACTTCCACCACAATCAGGACATCATTCTACCAACCTTTTACCCAAACCCGACGACGTCTCTGGAGCGGTCCCTTCACTCTCTTGATGTTCATCGGGCTTTGGCTTTCTATACTAACCGGATTGCATCCTTTCACCAGACTCCACACCTGTTCATGTGCTATGGCCAGCGTCGCAGAGGCCACAAGGTGTCCACCCAGAGGTTTTACAAATGGGTGGCCCAGATCATCCTGCTGGCGTATGAACTTGCCAAGCAGCCTCCATCAGCTTTGCTCCGGCCTCATTCTACCAGAGCCGTGGCATCCTCAGCAGCCCTCCTACAAGGTGTGGACCTGCAAGAACTCTGTCAGGTGGTGACCTGGTCCAGACCATCGACTTTCGTCTGCTGCTATAGACTGGACTTCCGATCCTGTAGAGATGCCCATTTCGGACGAGCGGTGCTGGCCTCCGTACTCTAGTACCTGACCCACCGTCCTGCTGGTAAGCTACAAAATCTCCTAGTGTGTGAGGCACAGAGACCACGAAGAAGAAGAACAGGTTGCTTACCTGTAACTGTGGTTCTTCGAGTGGTCATCTGTGCCCTCACACACACCCGCCCAGCCATCCCCTCTTTCTCAAGTCCCTTATCGGCAGACTCTAGAACTGAAGGGAGACCGTTGCTCGGCGGGCTGAGCATGCTCAATGCAGGCAGGGGAGAGGGGTTCCCACCAAGCTGCTAAGCTCCAGAATTTTCCGAAAGGTACCATGCATCCGCGAAAGCTCCCAGTGTGCGAGGGCACAGATGACCACTCAAAGAACCACAGTTACAGGTAAGCAACCTGTTCTTGCTCTGTCTCTCTCTTTCTGGTTTGCCATCACTTCCATCCCCCACCCTAAATTGCCGTAATCAACATCTTGTTTGTATAGGTGATAGCGTGCAATTCAGTTTTGCATTTTGTGCACTTTTCCCAAGTACACAGCAAACAAACAGTTTTTTTTTTCTTAGAAAGTTGTGAAGCTTTCTGTGCATAGTGAAAGGGTCACAAGAGAAGCACTATATGGCTTGGAGGCTACGTAAGTACTAGTGAATGGTTTGTGAACTAGTGAGTATATGTAGCACTGGAGCTAAGCCATTTGGGAGTGCCTGAGTGGGAGATTATGGAAAACTCCTCTCACCCCTCTTTTGTATATTGCTCTGCAATTCATTAAAAAAAACCTGAGATATTGTGGGGGATTGCAGTTGATGGCCCTTATGGTGTCTTCCAGAGCTATAATTCTAAGTATTATTTTGTTCTTGTTCAGCTTACTATGTACTGCCATATGAATTAGCTGGTATAAATCCATTCAACAAATAAATATGCATATATAAATATATTGACAATAAAAAAGAAAAGTGGGCAGGCAGGAAATGTAGTATCCAATGTTACCTCATAAACAAAGCTAATATATTTCAGGAAAATATGTGAACCTATACAAATGGTGTGCTTCTCACTTTCTTTTATATATTCAGTCAAGAAGGTACATGAAAGAAGGAGCTGCAATTGATCATTACATTGTAATGGGTTCTTTGTTTCTCTTGAACGAGGCCAACCTCTGTGCAAGATATCATAGACCTCTCCTTATTAATGTCCTGTTCCCAATAGTGGCTCAAGGTGGGGTAGAAGGTGCTCTCAAGGATGCATTAGAGAGCAAAATGACATAATATACAGTTCAATGTAGGATGAATCCATGCGTATCTTCAAAATCAGTTGTCACACAGATAAGGAGTTGAATGGTACATACTTGACTTAGAAGATAAACAAAGTTTAGAACAACATTGGTAAAGCATCATCACTGAAATGGTCAAGCTGAGAGAAATGGTCCTCTAATAAAGACCATGTAGTGGATCTGTCTGCATATATTTGCACAATTGCTTAAACTGGAGGCATCTGTTTGGGAACTGGTATTTTCCTCTCTTGTGGAAAAGAGGTACTAATTGAAATAAATACTACTCTATCAGAATCAGAAAGAATCTAACCTTCCTTCATGTTCTCTGATTGGCTAGGGTTAAACAGACATGTACATTAGTTACTCCAGTTACCAATTACTGATGAAAACTGAAGTGATGCCAGTTACTTTGTAGCGTCTTACCCTATGTATGTAAAAACACAACATTGGAGTAATGTTACTGAGATCATTGTCAGGTTAACAGGGAAAATAGATTTAGCTCAGGCAGTAAGTGAAAGGGATTAGAGATCCCTAATGCTACAATGTATCTTTTGCTAATTGCTGTTTGCTACAACCTATCAATTGCTAATTGCCATTTGCAACAATGTATCAAATATCAATTGCTGTTTGCAACTTGTATCCGGGTACAGGTTCAAGGGGCTCAAGGTGCCAGATGAACTGGCAATAGTTGGTGCCCAGGGGCATCCAGCACCAGTGTAGGGGAGGATCAGAGAAGGGAATGTAATACCAACAGGAAGGTATTGTGACAATAACCAGGCCATACAAGATACGAACACAGAAACTGTCTGAATTCTCAAGATGAAAGTATGTAAACAACTAGAAGGCCTGGGAAACTCAGGGGTCTGATGGGGTGAGATGACATTTATGACTTTCACCAATCAATGTCATTCATACCTGAATAATTTGTATGTCAAGGTATAAAACCTGTTATCATACAACATATGGCAGTCTTAGCAACTTTTGAAAGTTGCAGTGCTGCTTGCCAATTCCTAAATAAATGCTTCTGCTAGAGATTTGAATGTTTCCTTGGGAAAGCAAGTCATCCTGCACATGACAATCACATTCCTTAATGAGGGCACTTCAGTCTCAAAAACTAAGTTCACTTGGTGGAAGATCTATTATTTTGCTATTCTGGGCCAGCCACCAAACTCCAAAATATGCTGGGATTGTCACAATGACTCTATCCTTATTTGCCTATATCAATCCTACCCTAGAAAATTAATAAATTTTAGTTTTAATAGCACGTTGCTCTAACTTAAAAGCATGTTGCTCTAACTTAAACAAGTACCTATAAATGAAGGAATTTTAATTTTATTGAAGGAATAATACTGAACGAATCCCAAGACAGAACATAAGCAACAAAGAAGCATCAGCTTTTTAAAAGGAAAACACTTATACTGACAAGGGATTGAACAATTAAAAGCAATGCAAGTAATACTAGTCAGTTTTAGTAGATTACACATACCTAGCTTTAAATGGACTTTATTTAAGAGGCTCAGATTTTTTGGACACAGAAAAAATGTCATTATTCACCTGTAGGTTATTATGCTTATGAGTTGAAACCCAAGGAATTTCCTATTTCGGCACCCTGGTTAGCTCCAGTGTTCTGAAGGCCAGCCTCTATACAAACTACCAATTGAAGGGAAATTCATTCGCCCAGTGACGATCTCCTGTAGCCAAAACGGCACAAAAAGGGATAGCTACAGATTCAGGAAAACCCCAAAGTTTTCAGAAGTATTATACACTTTAAGGGCTGGGATGGAAGTGGGAACAGATACAGGCTTACTGGCCACACAACAGTGCTAAGCATCTGTTGAGCTGAGAGGAAATGATAGAAAAGAGTATGCAGAAGGAATGGAAGGAAGCACCAAGAAAGAAAGAGAAGGAAGGAAGGAAGGAAGGAAGGACACTGAAGACAGTGTCATATTTTGCTGCAGATCACATTTGTCTTTTGTTTTTTGTTTTTTTTAAGGAAGAAGAATCAGAATGACAGCTTGTCCCAGAGAGAGAACCCATGGATCTAATTACTTATATAATTTTGGGGGTCCAATTGGAGGCAGGATCTTGGTGACAACCTCCCAACAAGGATCATAATGAATATGCAAGAGTAATGGGAAATGAGAGGGTAGATGCAATTTGAGACTCATTTGAGTTTCAAGAAGAGAGTGCTTTTTAACCAAAGCTGTCTTATTCTCTAACAATTTGTTTATATCCCTTTCTGACAGGAAGGCCTGCTAGATCAAAAGAACATCTATTTTGATTATAAAGAGTCATACAATGGGTGTGAGCTGAGGCTTTGAAGTCTGAATACAAGTAGGTGCTGCTTTGATGCGCAGAAGGTGACTACATGACAAGTCAGTTTTCCCTTATGACTTCCTTTTGGTTCAAATACTTTATCAATTATAGCTTAGATCATCTTTGTGATAACACATTGTATCTGTAACAATTTTTGTCGCAAGGGCCAAATGGTTTCACAGACATCCTCTCCTGTTTTTTGTTGTGTGAGGTTCTGAAGGAGTTGCCATCTTATGGAATTAATTGCTTACTCTACTAATTTAAAGGCATTGGCAGCTTCTTCCGACTGCAGAGAGGCACATCAGCCAGTGAGAGAGCCATTTGTGTAACTCCAGTTGTGCTACTTTGTAGATTGATGTGCCTATTATAGGGGACAAAGGTAGGGTGGAATCTTGCAATGGAGAAGTCAGGATGTGGATAGGCAGGGCTTTCCTGAGGAGCAGAGTCTCCAAAAACAGACTTACCATTTTTGCAGTTCTTCCCTTAGCATACATGTCAAGGTCCACCAACTGTCAAGGAGAAGACAAGCTGGTAATTTTCCAGGCCTCTGAACTGTCCCACTATGCCAGTTCATTTTGTCATGATCTGCTACTTTAGTTAGGCTCAACACTGCACCTGTGGGCCTGCTGCAGATCAGAGCCTTCAGATGGCACCATCTTGTACATATGTGCCAATATTTATATATGCCATGCTCTATAAGCAAAAAAAGGAACAACTGAATATTCGAGGTAAGTTTTTCACACTGGTTAATAGTGGTCCATCGGATGCCCTTGAGAATTCATAAGCTGGAGAAGAACATTATGGCCACACCATCATCTGGCGTTCAGAGATATACTGCTGCTGAACATGAATGTTTCATTTAACAGTTATGGCTGATATCCATCAATAGACTTATGTTCTACTGATTTTCCCAACACTTTTAAAAAGAATACTTAAAGTAGTGGCCATTTTACTGCTTCTGGAATGTACTTGAATGTACATAGAATTGACTATAGGTTGTGTTTGTGTATACTACTTTTTGTTAGTCCTGATGCAACTACCAGTCAGCTTCATTGGTTAGTTTACAATCGTGAATGAAGAAGAAAACATTTCTCTCTAGATTACACTAAAAAGCTTCTGTCGGGGTCCTCCATATTTTACTTGTGTTAGAATTGTGTTAGCTTGTAGGCATGCTGATACCATATTGTTTAGACTATCCCAGGTGCACCACATTCCTTTCACCTGAAGTTCTCACAGGAACAGCTATGTTAGATAGTAGTCATGGTGATATGGGGCAGCTTGACCTTTCCCAATTATCTCATGTGAAACTGCTCTTTTAATTGTGGAGTGTGGGAAGCAAATCCCGTTCTCGAGCTTTAACATCTGCAAGACAGCATCACCCATTACGTATCAATAAATCTTCTATCAAGTTTATTGGTTCTGTGTGAGTGTGAATCTGTTCCTGACAGCTTCAGTCTCTTAAGTTTTAGCCTCATAGCAAAGGTATTCCAAACTTTGCAAAATTTTAGTTGTGCCTTCTTATGCACTTTCTAGCTCTTTGGAGTTAAAATGATGTTTCTATGTGTTAAAATGAGTGAAATGTTCTTGGAAACTGGATTGTTTTATTCAGTGTAGTGACATGCTAACTTATAGTAGCCTACCATTTATTGAGTACTTTCCCACTTTCTAAACAAGCAGAACAATTTTCTCTTAGCTGTATACTGGCAGGGAGGGTTAAAGGCAAGTTCCTTCCCTGTGGTTTGATTCAGTTTCTATACACACATACACACTTCTTTCTTTCTTTCTGGCCTGGAACAGGAGAGGAGGGTTGTCTGAAAGAACTCTACAACAGGGGCTGAGGGCCAACATCAGTGAAAGCTCAGTAAATGGAGCCATGATGAATAGATGTGCAAGGCTAGAGGTGATAAAGGAGGCCCCAGTCACAGTAAAATGAAACCAGGAATATAGCATTTCTGCAGCTTGTACCATCTCTCACAGAAGGCCGTGAATAAGAGAAAACTGCAATACTGACAGACGCTGGCATGAATAAAGGACAGTTCCTACAGAAAGGCAAGGTCTCAGGTAACAGATGGACTAAAGATGTGAGATGCAGGAAAATTTAGCTAGCTAAATAATTCAATGGAATATCATCTAGTTGAGCTGGTGCTTTGTGACAAGAGCCACCAGATGGATAGGCTGGACAGGACTTTCCCACAAACCCATTAAGAATGTTGCTTATCTGAATGACAGCACATTGCACAAGGGACCAGCAGGGAAGGGTGGGGGAATACACTTTCAGCATTCCTTTTGCAAGGTCAAGACAGTGGCTTATTCAGGGGCAACAATCTTCACCAAATGTTTTCTCTTTTCCACTGCATGTTCCTTTCCACCAGAGAGGTCATGGTAACAGAGGAGGACAGGGAGCTGGAACAGGGATGATTCAAGGCAAGGTGGGGTGGGGGTGGGGAATCATCCATATCCTCAAGCCTTTTCAAACTTAAAAAGTGTCTTCAAAAGTGCTGCTAAGCTGTTAGGTAATCAGAAAGAAAATTGATATCCCATGGAAAAAATTTAAAGAAAAGCACATATCTTCTGCACTTGCCAGATGGAAATGATCAATTCACATTATATGAGGGTAGCAATTTCTAAAACTTAATATGAAGCAGACCTCACCAAGTAACAGCTCCAAGACCTTTATGAATACAAAGATCCAGTCCTGAAACATGGGATGTATCACTAAATAGAGTGCCTTCATTAAGTGCAGAACCCCTTTGTCTCCGAGTCATGAATTTTTGGGATTTAGGAGGCAGAGATTTCTGGGAGTTCTTCTTAATTTTTTTATATAGGTATTTACTTGCTTATATCTGCCTTTCTCCCAAATGGAAGCCAAAACAGTCTGCAATATAAGTTTAAAACAGAACAACTAAAATAATATGAAGTACAAAGTTTAAAAAGCATTAAACCATCAATTCAATTAAAATACTATTTTTAGGCATTAACTTAAACACAATTAAAACACATGAAATAGATATTGAAAACAGCACAAATCCCTCTACCCTGGACAGTTGAGGCTGAAGGACTGTTTAAACAGAAAGGTCTTCACCTACTGGCAAAAAGATAGTACAGAGGTTTCAAACTGTACCTCCCTTAGGAGGAAGTTCTATATCCTAGAAGCAGTCACCAAGAAGGTCCCCTTCTGCATCCTCACTTGATGACTTTGGGAGGTTGGTGGAATGGAGAGAAAGTCTTCCTCTGAAGATCCTAAGATTCAGGCAGTCTCATATGAGGAGCTACAGGCTTTCAGGCAGAATGGACCTAATCTGTACAGGACTTTATAGGTCAGAACTAGCACTATGAACTGTGTCCAGAAACAGACCAGTAGACAACATGACTTTTTTTTGTATTTTTGTAAGTTGATCACAAGTTTTCATTTCACTGAGTTTTAGTAACCATTCCTCAAGATCTGGAAAGATCTGAAAATCTGGAGTAAGGGAGTTTTATGTTCCCTGTCACCAGCCTCTGTCAGCAGTCTAGTCACAGCATTTTTGACCTGCTGAAGTGTTGGGACAGTTTCCAAAGGCAAACCCATTACAGTAATCTGAATAGGATATAATCAAGGCATGTGTCAGCATAGCCAAATCTGACTTCTAAAGGAATAAGTGTAACTGGTGCACTAGTTTTAACTGTATAAATGTGCTTGTGGTCACCACTGAATATTGATTTAGTTCCTAGTCAGCTTCCTTGGAGTTAGCTGGAAAGGAGAGATAGAACTGAGCGTCATGTGCATCTACACTCTACAGTCACAATCTTCCCTGAGTCTATCAAGATTTATTTTTTAATAACATAGTCAATGTGTCAATTTGCATCTGTTATGAGTGAACAGAAAACCACCACCCATCAGTGCCAAGTGCGAAAGGCATACCCAAGCCTCTCACCCAAGGCCTGCCCAGCCTGACACCTCTTTGTGTTCAGGACTGAACAGCCAGGGAGATCTCTGAATCAAGCCAGGGCCAGGACAAACGGGTCTGCCTCAGTTCTCCTTTTCTGGGAACGCAGTCTGTTCCTCATTCTTGTCCCTCCCTTTGGCTTCTTCCTTTCAGGACTCTCCCCCTTTACTGCCTTCCCTAAATCTGCCCTTCTCCCAGATGTAAGGATCAGCAGTGATTCATATTTTCCAAGACTGTGGTACTGTTGGCACTAAGGTCAAGATGATATTATTGGTAGCATGTATATTCCAGAATTCAGAATGAAATTCTGGAAGACTGTTATCAGGAACACAGAACTTCAAACATTTATTGACACACTGTTGCTTAAATTTGTTTTGTATCAATGTTTACAAATAGCACACCCTTCTTTTCTCTCTCTCTCAACTCATTCACTATCTTTCATACACCCAATTTCTCAGTTCTCTCTCCCACAGAACTCTTCAAATCTCCAACCTCTCCCAAACACACTACAAATCACACACCCTTTTCAATCATTCCCCAGATAGTTAAAATCCATTATTTTCCTCTTTCCACCAGCCCCTTCCCTTGGGCTGACCAAGGTTCTATTTCACCAGCCAATCAGCTTAAACACTCTCAGTTGCCAAGGAGGCTCTGTTGTCAAGACCTCCTCCATCAGCTTCATCACAGCATCTAGTCATATATCTCTAATAACCAAACATCAATTTCAAGTGCATCTTCCTTGTTCCATTTGCTGGCATACGTTATCTTAGCCTTCATTATCATACAGAACAGGATTTTTTTTGAGGGATGGGGGGTGGGGATAAAAATTGGGAAGGACGTGACCAAGGGTAGGGTGTTTGGCTCATATCCTGCCCCAATGTTGACTAATCTAAAAGTTTCACCATTGAGGTAGTCCCCCAGAGGGTGCCAGGTGAGTATCACCTTGTCCATCATTTGTCCTACCCCACGGGGGAAACAGTTAACAATGCCATTCTTGTGGAGCTTTGCACAATGCAGTATATATCAGTTGACACAGACATAAGAAAGGTTCACAGGAATGGTGTGGGGACAGAGTTGGGAAAATGCAACATTATGTCAGCATTTAGCTATTCTTGGTTCATCCCCAAGATGTTAAGCTACTGGGTTTTTACTTCATGAGGGCGTACTATGTTGACCAAGCCTTGCCTAAGGGGTGTTCAGTCTCGTACTCAGCCTTTGAGAAATTTAGCACCTTCCTTGAGTGTGTGCTGAAGTTCAGATCAGGTTCCAATCAGGATGACTTCTTACTTCAGTGAGTTGGTACAGGATTTAAAGGTGCTGCAGAAGTTTCTGGCATCCTTTAATGGAATATCATTGTGGAGGGATGACCTCAGGGTTAAGCATGTTTGGGGTTCAGGGTGCATTTATAAAGGCAAGTGTGGCCTTAGGAATGGGCAGAGGCAGGCCTTTTGTCTGATCTGATGTTTCTTGTGTTTTTCCCCATACTAATAGCTGTCAAAATTTGGACTGAGGAATTTGCTAACACAGCAGACCACTTCTAGTATGACATCTTGTCTACAGTCCATGTTATCAACTCTATGTTATCCAGGTTGAGAAGGGTTATCAGCCTAGTCAGGGTTTTGGTTTTTCAATGCCTCCACTATAATATCTTGTTTACAGCTGTACATGTGGCAGGCATGGATAATAGGATAGCTGATGCTCTTTTCAACCACAAGATGGAGCGTTTCAGTCAGCTTAAGGATTAGATGTTCTAAGACAGATCAGATGGGGTAGGAGTGTCCATCCATCTGGGGCTGTGAGGAGACTCTGCATTATGTCTGGTACAAGCTATTCAGCAACATTTGCAGGTTGGGGATCTAAGCCATGGATACTGTTTTGCCACGCTAATTTCTTACCCCTACTACATACCAGTTTTGGAAAGCTACCACGAAAGTTTTGCACACATTCCTTCTGAATTGGGAGGGGGGCTCTACAGCCTCTGCAATGGGGCTAGGGCCACAGTCTATCCAGTGCATTGGGTGGTAGAAATAATCAGCGCCAGAAAGGTATGTGTACCCTATTAAGAACACTTTTCTCCCCTAACAGTATGATTGTTTAGCTCCTAGAGTCTTCATGGTGAGACATCAAGTCCTGATCTGTGGCCACAACATGGTATACTGGATGGAGTGCCATGCACAGAACTGCCACTTTAGAGTGCAGCTGGATTCGTTTGAGTTGGCTACAGTGGAGTGCTTGGGTAAGAGAGGACTCCTATGGAGTGGACGCCTGCCCTTGCTGTTCAAGGAACATCAGGGTTCACTGCCTCACATGGTGGACCCTGATATTCCTTGAACAGCAAGGGCAGGCGTCCACTCCATAGGAGTCTTCTCTTGCCTTGGAGGGAATTACTTGGGCTTGATGGAAGGCAAGGCCATGATTTTGCAGGCCTTAAGCAATTTCTGGACTATATAAAGTCATTGGCCTGGGGTATCTCTACTTTTTTCCACTATCCTACCTCATCTGATGTGAAGGGGTGAGGGATACCCAAAATTCATGGATATTGCCTGCAAGAGGGCCAACAGAGAGTCATGGAATGCCTTAGGGCAGGGCCACTTCATTCCCCATCCAGCCACAGCATTCAGATGGCCCGAGCTCTACCAGGTCTACCAGATGAGGTACATTTGGCAGACAAAGGCAACTTGTTGTTCCTGGGGTAGCTAAAGGAGGAATTGAGTGCTGTATTGCCAGAGTAGTGGGGGAAAGGAACTAAGCTGACCCTTGTCCATTATCAATGGCAGGTATCAATGGAGGAGGAAATAAGTCTCCAGTGTACACCTTTGGCACCCCATTTGGGTGTAGGGTAACACTCTGTAACCTTCTCTTTAATGTCCTGAGACTCAAGGGCAAGGGAAGTTGGTGACCATAGAGGCTTATCTGTAATGTGAGCTCTCACATGTAGGGTCCTGGGACTTTGATGGGAGCCTACTGGGTTAACTTTCTTGTGTTTTTTGTTTGTAGTAGAACTTTAGATTTGTGTATAGGACAGTGGTAAGTTTTGTGTTTATTTTTTGTAGTTTGTAGTATATAATATGTGTGTGTGTGTGTTGTGTTATTCAATTTTTATTTTATGTAGATTCTATTTAATAAAAAAAGATTTTAAAAAACTTAGATCCATGGTTTGGGTTTTGGCATCCCATTTAATGGTCTCATAAGATAAGCTTTACAACCATTGAATAAAGGATGTTCTGTACAACAAGGAACACCTACAAACTCTATGTAGGACAAGCTTTTCAACTCTAAAAGAAGGGCTATCTCTTTACAATAAGGGACACTTGGAAATCCTAATTAGAGATCACTCTAATTCTAACCTAGAGGAGAAGCAACACATGGCCTGCTTCTATTCCACCTATCCACACTTTCTGATACACCGATACTTTCTGGTGTTCTCAGTTAGGATCCTCCAAGCACTAGGACAAAATTTATGTGTTTAGGAAACCCCCAAGAGAGTTGGTTCCAAAAATTTGGGTCCCAGAGTCCTGAGGACAAACCTAGGGAACCCCTTTTCACCACTGTGCTGATCCTCAAGTGCTCACCAATGATTTTGCTGACAAACCTACACCCCAAGCTGCTCTCCTATTATGACGAACCAATTCTATTGGTTAGTACCAACAAGCACTAGTTATCAATTTGTCCCATGTAATAGTGCAAATGGCAAAAATCAGTAACAAAATCACTCTCTTACATACAAAACTTACCATCTTTTTTGCTAATTTGATCTACAAGCAAAAAACTGCTACTTGGCTCCATGGTGATTTGTTATGCCTCTACAGAAAATACAAGTGGGTGTGCACTGAAGTGCATCCAAAAAGAGGCCAATGTGGGCAAACTTTTATGTTCTTCTTGCTCCTGCTTCAGCAGTTCATCCTTTCCATCCAAGAACTTCCTTATGCTGATCCTAATCTGTTGCTGAAGTCCTGTACAATACATGTAATACTCCCATTACATTCTTCCATTTCAAGGGAAACAGCAAACTCGTAACATCACTTCCCCAAAAGAACTTGCAGTGATATAAGCGGAGCTCCTATTTTGCTAGCATTTGATTCCCATCCTTGTTCACCACTCAGCCCAGTCTTATTTGCAGGTTTAGGCCAGATTTGATGAGTTGGAAAATTTTCCACAATGAAAAGAATGCACAAAAAAGGAAGAGATCAGGAAAGCTTAGTATCAGGAACCAGCATCTGTTTGGCATAGATTGTACCTGCTCTTTTTTGATGTGACATGGCCTCTGTGTCTACAGCATGGTGATTAATCACTTGTGTCAGAATCACTAATCCTATTCAGGGAAAGACAAACACAGCGGCACCCAGCCACTCCTCTTGCTCAAGTAATTAGCAAATGTACATGAGCCGGGCACATGATAATGGAGGTTGGCCTGCAGGGCCCTAGGAAAAGAAATCACAGCAGTCAGTCTCTGGTGATGCTTTGTCCTTGAGTGTTTGGCTTTATAACAGTCTTCAAGGTTTCCTTGTTTTGCTGTGCATAAGACTGCTATTTTTGATGAGGTCTTATGAGGTCTTATGCAGGCAGTGCCTTGCCTTCTGAGTATCAAAAGACTGTTCCCAATTCCTACCTATGTAATGAATTCTCCCACTGCCATATCTTTCAGTTCTGCTCCCATTAAATGCAGCAACCTGTTACCCTGTTTACTGGGGGTCCCGTGAGGGACACCAAAATGTGCTCAACTATAGGTGGGGGAAATTAGCTCAGAGCACTGCTTTAGCATTGCGAGAGGCAGCGTAACTTAGCAGGATCTTGTAACCCAGTGTTTATGGGGTCAGGCCAAGTCAAGGAGCAGACCGGTTTGAAAATAATGAATGATTTTTATTAAATACAGGCACGCAATGTAAGCAACACAAGCATACAGATAACTAAGGAAAATAAAGGTGTGAGTAAGAAAGCGGGATTTTCAGAGGGATAGTTGATTGAGGAGAAGCCCGGGAGAAGATAGAGAGCGATGCTGGGGTTCAATGTTGCTCACCACGTGGAGCTGAGGAGAAGCTCACCAAGCAAAGCAGCAGCAAGGCAGTCTGGAACTCAGGAGCGATCCGAGGAAGGTCTCAGAATCAGGGGTTTTTATAGGGAGAAGTGTGACTGCAGGCTATGCCTTACTCGGGGACAACAATGAGTTTTGGGAGCGAGACAATGTCTCCGAAAGGTTACAATTTAGCATGATGGAAGCAGAGCCAAATTAACAATGGTGTAGCCAGCATGTAAATGCACAACGCTTGACAGTGGATAGTTCAGCCTTTGTCAAGTTGCCTGCTCGGGACAGGGAGCCTTTCGTAGGTAGCGCGCATACATAATGTGGTGTTTGCCGGGGAGGTCCCTGAAGCTGCGATCTGGCTATTTCTGGCTTGCCTGTATTGTTTGAGAATATTTCAGCATTTAAGTGCTGAGCCTATTTTCATGCTTGTCTGGGGGCCTCACAAACATGTGGAGAAAAGTGGTATGGTAAGTCCGAATTATGACATCAAAGTGATATCTGGTGCTATCACTAGGTAGGCCTAAACTGCAGTAACAAACCATTGCGCTGTTGATCTCAGAAAAAGTTCAATGTGATTAGTTGACAAGATTATCCTTAAATGTATTCACCATAATCATTATTTGGCATCATTTTTTTTTCTGGAAAAAGTAACAAGTGAATCCATCACAGTGCTCAAAAATGACCACAATATGATTCAGGATAAAAATAATTCAGAATAACAACAAATAATTTCAAAAGTGGGATCTAGCAGTGTTTGCATGAAGAGTTCTAATTTTAGTTTTATTTCCCAGATAATTTATGATATATACCACCATACCGTGCTTGAATACGTAAAACCTGATCTATTTTCAGAAACTTAGCAGCATTGGGGTTGTTAGCATTTCAGTGGGAAACAATAAGGGAAAACCAGAGTATGTCCTGGCACAGCTAAGATAGAATCCTTCCTCAAAACGTGGAGAGCTGCTACTAGTCAGTTGCCAATACTGGGTTAGGTGAACCAAGCTCCTCTTTAAGGCCTCCTTTCTCTATTCTCTACCCAAACTTGATACTGATTTTGTTCTTTTAATGTTCAGTTCACATCCATTGAATTTTTAGTAAACCTCACTACTTCAGGTAATTAATATTTCTCAAAACACATTTTTCCACCGTGTACTGGCCTGGCCTTTAGTGAACCAAAGATATCATTTTGATATCACAATTTGGCCCTGCTCTGCCACCAGCCAAGTGTTTGTGAGGCCACCGAACAAGGCGAAGTTGGGTATGGCTACTTTTTTGCTGCTCCCACCAAATAAGGCCAGAAATGGGGGGGTTTTCTCCCTCTAGGGACCTCCCAAACACCCTCACAATAAATAAAGAGACTCTCTGCCCTAGAGGGCCCCCGGGCGATTTGTGTTATTTCCAAGCAAAGGTTTTGCATTTACATACCAGCCATACTATTGTCAATTCGGAACATAACTAATCATGAAAATTTTTATTTCGGAGGCATTGTCTCCAACCCAAAACTTATTGTTTTCGGCCCCCCCCCCAGACTAGCCTACGGTTGTTCTTTCCCTAAAAAAAAAACCCCAGTTCTGGGGAGCTTTTTGGGAACTTTCCGGATCGCTCTGGACTTCTACTCTGCCTTGCTGCTGCTCGGTTCAGCGGGCCCCCTTTGGTGCCACACCAGGTTTCCTCTTCTAAAAATCGGCTTCCCCAGGACTGCAGGAAAGGTGGCCTATCACCCATTCCCCTTGAACTCATTTTCCTTTTTTAATTGGGAGTGTTTCGTGTTTTCTTTAATAATTGTTTTAATAAATTTTAAAATTTGTTATTTGAACTGTTTTCCCCACTCACTACCTGACGCTGTAGGCATAGGGAAAAAGTTTTCCCTAAGTTACCCTTCCTTTGTTAGTCAAGAGAGTGCTCCAGCAAATTTTCCCCCATCTTGGTTGTGTTTGTTTTGGTTATTTGGGCGCCCCCCCCCAGGACCCCCAATCAAGGGACCGAGTGGCGGAGAATGTGGGCAACCCCGGTCCTTTCTAATTTGAGAAGGAATCCGGAACCTCCTAAAATCGGGGCAGTGCTGACATAGTCAGTGAGTGATTTTAGAGCACTGGTAGGCAGGATAGTGTATGTGTGTGACTTCTGTGTGTTTGTGCAGTGCTTTTATGGGGTGGGACGCTGTACCCCTCTCTTGTCTTGTCCGGGGAACCACCCCCCCTTTTGGGTCTATCATGGGCTGGGATCTGAAGTGTTAGGATGCTAGCACGTTAGGAGCAGTCCACATCATTCAACATTTTAGCAGCAAGGCACATAAACACGAAAGGAGTGGGAGCTGCTTTTTCCCTTTTGTTGTCCCCTTGTGGTTTCCCTTGGTTTTTGTTTTGTTTTGTACTGGAAAAGGGCCCGGGGTGGTGTTTTCCCGGTTTTGATTTTTTTGGGGGGTGCGTCCCAGTATTGCCGGTTTTTTAGGAGCGGGTGGTGAGTCCCAACCTAGCTTTAGGGTTTAGCTTTTTAGCCCAAGGTAGAGGAAGGTACCCCTCACCAAGAAAACCAGAATGGGGCGGTTGGTTAGGGGTCCTTGTCCCTTTTTCCCCCTGTTGGGCCGGGACGGCTTTCTAAGTTCCTTTGGGTTCGTCCCCCCCCCCTTCCAGTGAGCCACGGAAACGCCCCTGAGGACCCCCCCTGGGCCTCGTGTGGCCTCCCCATCCCTGAACCGTTGGCCTTGTCCTTTTGTCGCCAGTGCTTGGAGGTGCAGAACCGGGCCTGAGCGTACAAAAGTGACCTTTTTTTGGGGCAGGTTGGAGTTTGGACCCCTTTTCCCCTTTTCCCCAAAGAAAAGTTCCAGTGAGTTCGTTTTTTTAGCCCCCCCCGGGGGTCAAAGGTAATTTTTTCCTGTCCCTCCAGGTCCTGGTCCCTGATTTATGTAGGAAAGTGTGTTGGGAGAAGTTGTTGCATGTTGTAGTTTTAAGAGATGGCTAAGCAGAGCCCCTTTGCAGTTAAGGACCTCATGTGTGAGGAGGAGGTCCATGGGAAACTGGAGAGATGTGTTTTAGGTAAAGGAAAGTGCCTCTGGAAAGACTTTTGAAAAACTCTGTCTTCCAGACGGCCGATCCTTTCACCTCTCCCCAAAGGGAAGAAGCATACGCCCTGGCGTGTAAATCAAAGAACCCATTTGAGCCTTAAAAGGTTTTCCGTTGGCAGTTTGGGGATTTTGGCTTGGGGCCCAATGCTAGCCGGTGCCCTGTTAAGACCGGGGGGAGGCTACAGAAATGGAAAAGGAGAATGCCCGGCTTCATGCTAATGGAGACCTTGTAGCGGACAAGGTAACTTTTGCGTCCGTTGCAAGCCCTTTCGGCCCAAATTTGAGCAACCTCACCCTATCCCCCCAATTTTGGGAAGAGAAAGCACATGCCTTAGAGGCTCAGCTTGATCATGCCAGGTCTGCAGCTCAAATTTATGGTCACCCAGGTTAAGGAACAACAGGAGTCTGTCAGTCATACAGCCTGCTATAAGCAGATTGCTGCCCTGGAAATCCCCCCAGACGCGTAAGGCCCAAATTTCGGCGGTGTGCCCGGGCTGCTCCCAGTTTTCCCCAAGATTTGCCCGAGGACACGTTGCCAGCAGACGCTTTGGCTTCCTCTCCTCACAATCCAGACCGGGATGCCTCTAAGGCGCCAGTCCACCCTGTTGAGAAGTGGTCCATGACCCGCGGGGACTGCCCCCCGCTGGTGAAGGCATTTCAAGAGACACAGGAGACTCAGGTCACCGAGACCAGAATCCCCTGGCGAGCAACAGAAGCGAAGGCAATCTCAGACCAGTTGGGCCCCTTGAACTGGTCCACCGGCATCATGTGGCTCAACGCAGTGATAAATTCTCACCCAACAGCCAAGGGCCCAAAGGACCTGACCCAACTGGCGCGCCTTTGCATGTCCCTTTTGGAAATTTCCGTTTTTTAATTGGCCGTGGAGGCTTGAGGCGCATGACTGGATGCGAGAGGTGGTGAGGATCCTTTGGCCTGGACAGAGTGCGAGTGCGCTCTATGTAGGGGAAAACAGGGTCCTCGTGAAAACCCTGAGGCTTACATGGCGGGGGAAGCAGCTAGCCACCATTTTTGGCCCGAGGGTACCCCTCACAGCTCGTGGGTACAGTTTTTGATCACTTTAAATTTTAAAAATTTTCTGTTGACAGAGGTTTAAAAACCGCGAGACAAGATTGGCCCTGGGCTTAGTGGAACCGGCCACAACATCCGGGGAAGAATTTGGAAAACAACCTCCGCAGGTATCGACCTGTTGTGAGAGGCTGACTCCCTGGTCCCCCACAAAGGCCCATACAGAGACCCCGGGGAATTTGGGAACCCGTATCGGAGGTGACTTTCCTCCAATTACGGACCCTTTTTCCCAGCACAGGAAATCAGCACTAATTCTGTTCCAAAAAGGGGAAACCCTAACCCTTGCGCCCCCGACAGGAAAGGCAGTGGCAGGGCAGGGACTCCCGCAGCCACCCCCAGCAAGGCAGGGAACCCTTCACAGCAGCCCACTGCCCCCAAGCAGCTTTCTGAGTCTGATATTCCTAGGGAAACGTCGGGCGGGTACAAACCCCTGTCCCAGCTGTCTTTTTGGAAGCCAGGATTTGGGGAATATTTATGTGCAGCTGGGATAGATGGGCCCCCCTTAAAATGGGAAGCCCATTTTGGGAAAGGCTTTTGGGCCCTTTTGGAGAACTTTGGTTTTCCCCAAAGGACCACCAGCCGGTCCAGGCTGTCACTAATCGTCCACCTCCAACTGGCGGTCACTTAGGCTTGGATTTGGATTGGGGATGCCCTCGGCCCACAATTCAAGCCATGTGGTGGCTAGGTCACAGCCACGCAGGCGGAGGAAACCCCAGGTGAAAGGGGCCCCGGACCGGGGGGGGGCCCTCCCACCCCCGAAGTAGCCCCCGGAGTGGCACTGAGTGTGTTGCACTCCAACCGGGTTAAATCCCGGTAAGCCCACTCCCGAACCTGCCATTTTTCTGGATATGGTGGGGGGGTCCTTGGCACTAACCTGGACGGAATCCCATGTCCTTTGGAGATGTTTTGTTGGAATTTTTGGTTTGGGGGAAGCCATGGCGAGAACAATAGCCTTTTTGGCTTTCCCCCCCCCAGGGCCACAAGTCCATTGCTGGCAGCAGGAACACGCTCCCAAAGGGCTTCAGCTTGGGACCTCGGTAGTTTCGGTTGCCCCAGGGTGGCGGCGCCATTTCCCGGTCCAAATTGGTTTTTCCCCGTTCCTGGGCAGGAAATTTGGCACGCACGAGGAGGTGATTATGGCTACTGCCGGCCCCCCTTTTGGAAATTTTGCTGCTGCTTTCCCTTTAAGGCCCCTGCAGCACTTGGATTGTGGCTTTGGTGATCGCGAGATGGGCCAGACTAGTTTGGGGCACATTTCAGTCACCCTCCTACTGGACAAGGTTGTAACCTCTGGTCCCAGACCTCCACTATGATTTGGGCAAAAGGGTTCCCCCCAGGAGTCAGTAGTGGCACTCCTGCTGGCCTTTTTCCAGTGGTTTCAACCTGTGGATCCCCAGCTGTTTTTGGACTTCAGCTCTAGAAGCCCTGAGCATTGACCATAGTGGCTGGGGGTTCTAGGAGCTGTAGTCCCCAAACATCTGGGGGGCTCACAGGTTGAGAACCACTGCTTTTTGGGAACCCTGGGGAAAGGGGTGGAAAGGGAAACCCCCAGACGGGGAAGCCCCCCCGATAGCGTGCCTTTTGGGATAGGCAGGACTTTGCCTTCCTTCATGGGTTGGCAGCCCCCTTGAAGAGATGGCTCAGAACCCTTTTCTCCCGCCTTCCCTTGTGTAAATAGCCCTTTGTGTAGTAATGACAGAGACTCCATCTCTGTTCCCTACAGGGGACGGAAAAGGCCCGTCAATGTGGTTTTTTCCCGTGCTGTTTTGTTATTCGGATACACCTTTCGGGTAGGAGTCTCCCCAGAACATTACATTTTACCAACTTTGGGAGTATAACGTACACACTATATGCCATTGGAATCCCTACCCAGAGACTGAAACCATGCTCAGTAAAAAGGGAATTTACCCCTGGTATAAAGTGGTACCCCTTTTCAGTTATTTACACACCCAGTAGTGTACTCCAATGACTGGCTTGGCGCAAGCCTAATCATGGCTGTTGCTGACCACAACATGACAATACATGTGGACGTGTTAACTGGGGAGCCCCTACAACAGTAAGAGTGATTCAGAGTAATATCCGCAGGGAAGCACTGGTCACAGTTACATTTGACATGGACGAGTGTCATCCCAAATGGTTATGGGAGACCTTCATGTTAAAACCCCGAATGGGACTAAGACTCCAACAGGTTGGTGTTCACTGCAGGAAAAAATGGTGTCCTGACTCTCCAAGGGGGGGGGAAATCCTTGGGGGGCAACTGGCTATGTAGAATCATAGAATCATAGAAATGTAGAGTTGGAAGAGACCACATGGGCCATCCAGTCCAACCCCCTGCTATGCAGGAACACCCTCAAAGCTATGTTTTGGGTAGTTCTGTGGTCCACAAGGACATAGAAATGGTAGCCTATTCCACCCTTCAACCCATGCTCACAACGATGGTGCTTAACCCACCGTAGCAAAATCTTTTTAAAATGCTTCCGACCTATGTGCCCTATTTGAAATTAGCTTGGTAACAATGGGGAAAACTGGGAGAAATGTTGGCTGTCCTCCCCCACCCCCCTCCCCTAACGAACATTTGGGAACTACTTAGGAGGTATTGGAACTGGCGGGACCCTTCTCAATACCATTTTAAAGAAGAAGTTTTGGTGAACAAAATTTGGAAGGTTTCCAAAACAAAAAAATTTTGGTGTATCTTCCGCCGCAGGTCTCACCAATTTTACAAAAGGCATGGATTTGATTAGCCAACTGCTACCGCAATGGGTTGGTGCCGAGCGTGACATGATAGCCGACCTCGGCCACGTGTTACAGAACAAAACCCACGATCCCGGGAATTGTGATACAATGCACGCAACTGCCGAGCAATGTGATCCCTTTTCTGCTCAGGTGATCCAGGTCATTCTATGGGCCTTCACACCCTGAGCTCCTGGGGCCCCTTTTAAAAAGAGCGATACCCCCGAATCGCTGGAACCCCCTGCCGGGTTTTGGGTAAAAAAGGCATCTACCTGGCAGAGCCTAATTTTCACAGTAACATTCCCACAAAAAGGGTTCTGGGGTCCAGTAAACAATTTCATCCACTATTTATTTTGGACTCCCACTTGTAGCCTCCCAAAGCCACACTGTTACAGTCAACATTATATCATTGGTCCAATGGTATGCATTCATTGGATCCATCCGGATGTTTGTTTTCCCCCAGCATTGGGTGCAATGCTTCCATAACATCGACAGTTTTGGGCATGGCAATGTTTTGGTCCCTGTCAACCGCACAAAGGGTGCCCAACTTACTAGAGACTGTTTTTGTCTGGTATCCGCCTTTTGGGGGTGACCTTGTACCCAGGGCACCCCTATTTGGATTACCAACCTGTTGGTAATCCCCTTCTTTGCGGGCCCGCATGTAAATAAACTGCTTTGGCCAAGATTTTTATATCTGTCAGGAAAGGCGAGACTACATTTTTGGGAAAATTTAGTACGCACCTTCAGAATCCGAACTAGTTGGATTCTACCTTAACACCCCAAAAACCCCGCATTTTATGGCTTAGGAATTTCACTAATTTGGCAAACCAAGTAAAGGAGGTATCACACCCTCTTTACAAATTTTAAAAAGTTGACCATTCTGCTCAGAAGGTTATAAAAACCTCTGTGGAATTAAAGACCGCTACAAAACATTCTTGGTGGGACATCTTTAATTTGGCTTCTTCCCAAAAACAATCCCTAAAATGCCATGCACCCATTGATAGTCCTAAAATATTTCAAATTGTACTCTTAATATGTTTTAAATTTTTCTGGCTCTGTGGGCCAAAAAAAGATCTTCCAGCTTCAACTGGGGAAATTTTTTCCAACCCCAAATGGGAGGCGTAACTGGTGATATTTGTAAATGTTAAAGACAGTATAGAGTGTTAGTGTAGTATTTGTGTTAGTTTTCCGATTGGCTTCAAAAGCCTATCTGCGGGGGGGCCAATCTTTCAGGCCTGCCCTCGGAGTAGCTTGTGTTTCCTTTTGGATGGTGATGCGGTTGCCTCAGAACTAGCATCTGACCATAACCCGCCCCCCAAACCCCCGGGGTTTCATCATCAGGTTTGGGGCTTCCCGGGTTTTTTTGTTTTGAGAGGGAAGGGTGAGCGTGCAGGCCCTGTGTGTGGGGCCCCGACCAGATAAAATGGAACCTTCATCCGTGGGGGTCTCCTGGGTCCCGCTGGGCTGGGGGAAAAACTGGCCTCTCTGGGCTTGTTGAGCAATGGGGCCCGACAACCACCTCACCATCGCAACCAACAGCCGTCCCCCAGCAAAAAACATTATAGGATCAGTTGCCTTTTAAACCCTCATATCCCCAGATCTTTTAGGTCATGACAACCCAATTCGAACCCGGTTCCCAGCAGGCTTCATGCCAAAGATTTGCATTAACACCTAACATTGGTAGTAATTGTTGTCAGTCTTTCTTCTAAAACTTGCAGATCGCTTCTTCCTGTAAGCCGATCATCCCGGACTTGTCCATCCACCCCAAGTACTGTGGTGTGTGTGTGTGTGAGTATCCAGACCTTGATTCCAGTCAAGGGACCAAGCCCAAGATGACATCCCGTTCCAGTTGCTGCAGTTGAGGACCACAGCCAGCTGTCCCTCAACGAACTCCATGGATTATACTGCCTGTGCTCCGGTTTTCCACTTGGACCATCCCGGTTGCCGCTCTGCAAAACTGATCCTGCAAAGAGCTAGCATGCTTTGGCTAACTCAACCACAGATTTGGACATTTTCACTGATTCTGCTTGACCGGGACTCTTTGCCGTAGCTCCAGCGCCATTGGAGCCATCATATGCCTGCATTCTCCAGACCCCGAACTCTCCCATTTCCAGAGGGGGGGGTGCAGAGACTTTGCTTGTGCCTCACCTCCCCGAGACTACGAACTCACATTGTTGCATTTGTACTGCTGCATCACCCCTGGACTATTTACTCTGCCTGCATGACATTTTTAGTTGAACTTGCCGCATGATGCCTTTACATTGCCCGCATTATTGGATTACAAATTGTTCACCGATTCTTGGACTTGCCTACATTCATCCTGTTTATTGTTTCAGTATTGCCCGCATTTTCATTGCTCATTGCTCAAACCATCATTGCATTTTGCTGTTGCAATTGTTCATTGAACTCACCCACCTTTCTCCTCTTCAGATTATTGAAAACTGCCTGCATCCTCCACTTGTTCCAACCCTCCTTGCTCACTGTTTATCAACCATTGCATTGTTGCGGTCTGATTTACTGTTCATTACAAATGTACATTTGGTATTTTTGTACGTCTAGTTAGGGTTAGGATGTTGTTAGTTAGGGACTGTTTTTACTAGTTAGGAATATTGCAAAATCCCTTGGTGTGATACGTCTCTGGAACCTGTAGACCTCTATTTGGCTCTAAATTCCTTTTGCAATGTTTAATTAGAAAATGAACAATTTGTGTCAAATTGCCAAATTTTTGGGGGGGGGATTGTTACCACCATGTACTGACCTGGCCTTTGGTGAACCAAAGATATCATTTTGATATCACAATTTGGCCCTGCTCTGCCACCAGCCAAGTGTTTGTGAGGCCACCGAACAAGCGCGAAGCTAGGTGTGGCTACTATTTGCTGCTCCCACCAAGCCAAGGCAGAAATAGCCAGATCTCCTCTAGAGGACCTCCCGAAACAAACACCCTCACAATAAACAAAGAGACCCTCTGCCCTGAGAGGGCACCCTGGCGAGCTAAGTGCTTAACTGCCGAGCCAGCCGCATTTACATACCAGCCAATTCGGAACGTAACTCAATCATGTAAATTTTGACCTTTCAGAGGCATTGTCTCCAACCCAAAACTTATTGTTTTCGCCCAAGCCCAGACTAGCCTACGGTCGTTCTTTCCCTGATAAAAACCACCAGTTCTGAGAGCTCTTTGGAACTCTTGCCGGATCGCTCTGGATTTCTATTCTGCCTTGCTGCCACTCAGTTCAGCAGATTCCCCTCGGGCGCCACGCCGGGTTTCCTTTTCTACAATCGGCTTCCCCAGGACTACAGGAAAGGTGGCCTATCACCCATTCCCCTTGAACTCTATTTTCCTTTTCTAGTTCGTGTTTTCTTTAATAATTGTCTAATAAATCTTAATTGTTATTTGAACTGTTTGCCTACTCACTGACCTGACGCTGTAGACATAGGGTAAAAGATTCCCGCTAAGTTACCCTGCCTCTTGTTAGTCAAGAGAGTGCTCCAGCTAATTTCCCCATCTTGGTTGTGTTTGTTTTGGTTATTTGGGCGCCCCTCCCGGGACCCCCAAGTCACAGGGTAACACACAGCTAAACATTTTGCAAGATAATGTAACATTTTATTTGTGAATTAACTGTAATCAACACTGAAGAAATGGATGTGTTAGATCAGTGGTTCTCAACCTGTGGGTCTCCAGATGTTTCTAGACTTCAGCTCCCAGAAGCCCTGAGCATTGACCATAGTGGCTGGGGTTTCTGGGAGCTGAAGTCCACAAACATCTGGGGACTCACAGGTTGAGAACCACTGTGTTAGATCAAATCAATTTCCATTCATTAGCTGTTGGGATTTCTGTCTTTTTCCAATATTTTGCATAAACTAATCTTGCAGCTAGTAACACATGTTTGATCATTCTTTGTTACTGTTTATCAAAACTTCAAATTCCTTCAGATTCATAATAAAAACAACTCTCGGGATTTTGTAATTTGGCATTTCAGAATTTTTTGAATTGCATTCTGTATCTTCTTCCAAAATTGCTTTGCCTTTTCACAGGTTCACTACATGGTCCTTGCCCATGTTGTCATGTTGTTCTTCTTCCATCTCTATTTTCAACAAAAGTTTATATATTTTGGCAATCAAATGCTGTTCATTATAACATAACAAAACCTCCAGATCTGACTTGGTCTTTTCAAAGTCATTCTTCTTTTTATCCTCCAAAAATCTTAGATAATACTGTCTGTGTCAGAGCCATTGCATTGGATAACCTTCCTCTTGTAGTTGTTGAATTGTTTTCATCTTGTAGTCCTGTTCTCCTTTCATTAACAAGTCATAATAAGTCAACCATATCTGGTCTGCTCTTATTTCTGTTCTATAAAAGGCTTCATGTGGTGAAATCTACTTGTTGTCTTGGGACATAATCTCAGTTTATATTTATTCCATATTTTAACAGGGCATGCCTAACACAATGATTATTAAAAGCAGCGTTTGCTTTAACTTTTTCGTATCATAAGTATATGTGCCGTCCAAATCTTAGGTCACATCCTTCCAAGTTCAATAGTTTATTATCCCTTAGAATTAGCCATTTCTTAATCCAAGTAAATCATGTAGCTGTGAAATAAAATTTAAAATTAGGTAGTCCTAGACCACCTCTTTCTTTGGCATCTTGTAAAATCTTAAATTTAATTCTGGGCTTTTTGGCTCCTCATATAAATTTGGAAATGTCCTTTTTCCATACTTTAAATAGTGTTTCCTTGGTCAAAATTGGAATCATTTGGAAAAGAAACATCATCTTTGGAAGTATGGTCATCTTGACTGTGGAAATTCTTCCCAACAGAAACAAGTTTAGCTTCTGCCATTTCTGCATATCAACTTTAATTTGAGAAAAAGAGCAGGATATATACAGCAGATTTGGATGGAGCTAGCCCAGGCACTTGCAGAAAGGGATTCTACTAAATTCTGGGCCATGGTGGCAAAAGGGACAAGGGGCGTATACGATTCAACTGCTAATCAAATCACCTCTGCTCAATGGCAGGCTCACTTCTTCGCCCTTTTTAACCATACTATCTTTGTGTCCACTCTGAAGCCCAGTCTGGTTATCCCTGTACTTTCTTGTTTGTTCTGAATGGGATCCAGTATGCCCCGATGAAATTAACTCTTTGATTAACTCCCTCCCTATTAAAAAAGCACCTGGAGGAGATATGCTTCCTGGAGAATTATTTAAATCAAATCCTGGTTGGTGGTCTCCAGTCCTTGCCTCACATTTCACCTATATTAACCAACATGGGAAATTCCCCCAGGGGTGGAAAGTGAGCATAGTTGTTCCCATTCACAAGAAAGGTTCTAAGGATGACCCAAAATTTTTTAGACCTATTAGCTTATTAAGCATAGTGTCAAAATTATAAACTAAGTACCTATTGGGTGGGATGGAGTCATGGGCTATTGATAACAATATTATTGCAGAAGAACAAGCAGGCTTTATGAAGGACAAACCTACGATCGATCAGTGCTTCACCCTTCACCATGTAATTCAAAAATATTCCCAAAAAGGTAGAAAAGAACTTTTCACTGCTTTTGTGGACCTCAGTTCTGCTTTTGATCTTATTGATGGAAATCGTCTTTGGCAAAAGTTGGCCGATACTAATATTCACAGAAGACTGCTTTTTCTAATCCAGTTGTTACATACTAATACCTCCCTCAGGGTTAGACTTGGAGCAAATGGACTTTTGTCTGATAATATCCCTACAGATAGAGGAGTTCGTCAGGGATGCCTTCTGGCACCTTTTTTTAATTTAATTTTTATGTAAACGATATTGTTAGAGATGAGTGGCCCAGAATGTTTTCCAGTTTCTATTCAAGATATTAAACTCTCGATTCTTCTATATGCTGATGATATAGTTTTGATCGCTACCACTCTGATTGGGATGCGGAGACTATTAAAGAAGTTGAGTGCTTTTTGTTTAAAAGAGCGATTAATAGTAAACTATACTAAAACCAAAGTGGTGGTTTTTGGGAAGAAGAAAAAATTACATAGTTGGAGACTTAATGGAAACCCCATAGAACAGCAAACTTATTTTAAATATCTGGGTTTGGGTTTTAACTCAAAACTGTCATGGAAAACGCACTTCCAGGCAGTCAAGCTGAAAGCCACTCATTCTATTAATTCTCTACTGAGATTTTACAAATTTTATGGGGGGAATTTGGTTGCTCCTACTGTTGAGGTCTTCCAAAAGAAAATTGCTCCCCAATTATTGTATGGTGCAGAGATTTGGGGATATGATAACTCTTTTCCTTTAGAAACAGTTCAGAATGCTTTTTTGAAATTTTTACTGACTGCCCCAAAGGGTACCCCTGCTTCTATCTTAAGAGCGGAAACTGGGTTAGCCTCTTTACAAGCTGGAGTACAGGTGGCTTTAGCTTTATATTTGCTGAAGCTGGTCAGTATGAATGACAATAGGCTTCCCAAAAAATGCTTCTTAGAGCAATTACAGTCCCCCTTCCAAAATTCATGGACAAATTCCGTAAGGCCTATACTCCTCCATTTTGAGATCAATTTAGAAGCCTTACCCACATATTCTTCCAAAAAAATTAAACAACTGGTTAAAGAAAAAATTTACCTCGCTTCTAAATGGGGTGACCTACATTTGCTCTCCCAAACAGCATATTCATTATGGTACCCATTATATAAAACATATTTTGGAATGGAGCAATATTTTTTAAATCTTACCTTCGCCCCACTTAGAAAAGCATTCACAGCTTTACGCTTTCAGTGTATGCCATCTGCCTATTTGAAGGGAAGATATGATAATATCCCTGTCCATCAAAGACTCTGCATCTGTGAGAACGGGGATGTAGAGGACATTAAACATTATCTTTTACATTGCCCTCTATATACATCTCCCAGGCAAAAGTTCCTTAATTGCTTCCTCTACTCCTCTCCCCTTTCCAACAGACCACCTCTTGAGCAGATTTGTGGACTATTAGCTGATAAAGACCCCTATGTCACTATTAAGGTTGCAAATTTTGCGTTAGCTGCAAGTAAGATAAGAGTGAGACATCAAAACTATCCCCACAAACAATATGGAGGTGAAAAATAATTGATTCTGGTGTTACAGAATATATAAGTGTAATTTTAAATAGTATATCCTATATAAATTTATATAATTTTATATTGAATTTTACATTGGATTACATTATATCATCCTAAAGATATATTTTATATTTTATATTGCTCTGAGTTTATAAAACCATTATAATGATTGTTTATCTCCTATATGTTGTTCCTGTATGTTGTTTTTATATAAGTTTATTAGTAAGTAAGTTAGTTTATTACCATTTGTAATGTCCTATTCTGTTATTTAGATGTAGTTTGCCTGACTGTGATGTGTTGCAATGGCTTTTAGCTGAGCAAATAAAGATTCATTCATTCATTCATTCAACAGATGGCCATTCAACTTCTGCTTAAAAAATCTCCAAAGAAGGAGACTCTACCACACTTTAATTGCTTTGATGTATTTGATGTGTTGTGTGCCGCCTCGATCCGTTGGGAGAGGCGGGATATAAATAAATCAGTCAGTCAGTCAGCAAGCTGTTCTTGCATGGATGGTAGACTGGGCCGACATCTTTTGGGTGGTTTGGAGTCCAAAGCAAAGTTGATAAGGTTCCTCTATTTTCAGGGAGGAAGCTTAAAGAGAGATTAGCTATAGGAACCCTTCAGCCAAAGCTGGGGACCATACCATGCAGAAGCACTAGTGCTTTATGGAAATTTGGGTTGTGGTGTCTCTTGAGTACACAATTCAGCAAAAGGAAATGCCAGTTTTGTGGGCTGAAAATACAGAAGTCAGGGAAAAGAGGAAGCAGTGATTTTTGAGAGGTCTAACACAGGTACCCTCCCCCCAAACCTAATTTTAGAGCCTTCAGTAGCTTGTTGTGATGTTTTTAATGATCATTTCACAGATAAAATCTCTCCCATAAGAGCCTACTTAGATGCCATTGTTGGAGTAGAAGTTGATACTGAGGTGTCCAGTGAGGTGTCCAGTGGGATTATACTGAATAAGTTTCAATTGGTGAGTACAGCTGATGTGGACAAGTTGCTGGGGCAAGTAACGAAGATGACTTGCTTTCTTGATCCCTGCCCATCTTGGCTGGTCATCCAGGTAGGAGATGCAAATAGACTTCAAATACAACATATTATTAATGCATTTCTCAGCTGGGGAACTTTCCACCTTGTTTAAAAGAGGCAGTAGTTAGACCACTCCTGAAAAAGTCCTCTGTAGATCCCCTGGACCTCAATAATTATAGACCAGTTTCTAACATTCCTTTTTTGGGCAAGGTGATTGAGAAGGCAGTTGCCTTCCTGCTCCAGGTGGTCTTAGATGGCACATACTTCCTTGACTCATTTCAAACCATCTTCAGAGCAGGATATGGAGTTGAGATTGCTCTGGTCACCTTAGTGGATGATCTCTGTCTTAGCATCAACAAGGGGAGTGTGTCCCTGTTGGTGTTTTTAGACCTCTCAATGGTGTTTGATCCCATCAACCATGGTATCCTTCTAGAATGCCTGGAAGGGTTGGAAATAGGATGTACTATATTGCAGTTGTTCCGATCTTATCTCTCAGGCAGTTTCCAGAGGGTGGTGTTTGGGGATAGCTCCTCAAAAAAAAAAAGAAAAGAACAGCTGTTATATGCCATATCACAAGGTGCCATTCTATCCCCAATGCATTTTAACGTCTACATGAAACCATTGGAAGAGATCATCTGCAGGCAGGGGGCGGGGTCCTATCAGTACATTCTTGATAGCCAGATATATTATTTCTCCATGCCTTCAGAAACAGCTTCCACTAAGGATAGTGTGTCTCCTGTGAATGAACACTTGAAAGATAAAATGGGCTGGATGAAGAAAAACAAATTGAAACTGAATGCAGACAAGGACAGAGGTGTTTATTATTAAAGGTCCTAATCTGGGGTTGGAGGTGTGTCAATTCATGTTGGATGGGGTCACACTCCCCCTTAAAGACTATCTGCAGTGTGGGACTGCTCTTGGATCTGTTCTTCCAAATGTCAACTCAGATAGATGACATAGTCAGGAGTGCTTATTACCAGCTTCGCTCGATAAGCCAATTGCGCCCCTTCTCTCATGTCTATGGCAGAGCAGGCAGTAATTCACAAGCAGCACAGCTCCTACCCATGAGGTGAGAGTCAAAGAATGTCCAAACAGAAAGGCAGCCTAGAGCAAACAAATCCAAAAGGGCAAATCCAAACCGTAGTCCAAACAGGCAGAGTTCCAAGACAACCAGATCCAAGAGCACTGGGTTTCAGGGCCAAAGAGACCAGTTGCTCACCCTGCGAGGAAAGGCCAGCTGGAGCCCTCTTTTATCTATGGCTGCTGTCACCACAGGTGTTCCCTCATTAGGGCTCGCTTACTACTTAAACAGGCCAAGTGACACAAGCCCTTCCTTTCACAGCATCTCTGCTGCAAGGTAGGTGTGTCAACTATGTCTTCCTTTATTTGTTCATCTGTCTTGGGCCCTTGTTGTTGTTGTTGTGTATTCTCTTTCTCTGAACCAGCTTCTGGGGACACTTCAGCCTCTAGGGAAGCCTCTGCCTCGGAGTCAGAATCCTCCTCCTCGCTGCCACAGTCTCCAAGGCAGGGCATGACACTTTCCTAGAATTGGACAACCTAAAGATAGTACTGCACATGTTGGTAACCTCAAGGTTGGGCTTCCACAATGCGCTGTACATTGGGCTACCTTTGTACCAAGTTCAGAAAGTCCAGCTGGTTCAAAATATGGCAGCCAGATTGATTACAAATACAGCAGGGAGTGAACATATCAGGCTGACATTAAAATCACCCCAGTGGCTGTCAATTAGTTTCCAGGCAAAGTACAAAGTGTTGGTTATTACTTTTAAAACCCTACATGGTTTAGGTCCAAGTTACCTGCAGGATCTCCTCCTGCCACACAATCCACACCATAAACTCTGGTCCTCTGGGGGCCATTTACTTAAACCAGCTAGGACTAGACTGGCAGCAGCCACTCAGATAATTTATAAACTATGGCTATTTGGAGATTGAAGCATCCAAATGAAAAAGATTTTACCTTTCTTTTTCTTTTCTTTTCTTTTCTTTTTTTTTTTTTGAGACACAAATCCTTTTCAAGATTGAATATGATATGGCTTTTAAAGACTTGGACTGAGACAAAGAACTGAGATTTTACCCAAAATGATTTCTGAACTTAATTCAGTAATAATTCATGCAGGAAAATTGACTAGAGAATTCAAATAGAGATTGAATGAATCCTTGTTGACTAAAGAAGATGTAATCCAAGTTGAGTCTGAGAAACCTTAACAAAGAAGTAAAGATCTGGATTGTTTGGGATGCAAGTAAAGCTTGTATGAGAGGATATTTTAGCCAAATTAATAGAGATCTCAAGGGAAAACAGATGGAGAAAACACAGAAAATTTTAGATGAGATCAAAATTCTAGAAGAGAATTTAAAGAAATCCCTGGAAAGTGTTGATGTTCAGAAAAAGTTGGGAATACTGAGAAACCAACTTTCAGTGTTGATGTTTGGAGAAATAGAATAGAAATTGAAATTTTTGAATCAAAAGAACTTTGAATATGCAAATAAGCCTAGTAAGTAACTAGTTTACCATCTAACAAAAGAGCGACAGAAGAGAATGATTATGAAATGGAGAGAAGGGGATAAAGAATATATGAAAGACAAAGATCTACAAAGGATTTTCTATGAATAATTTTCTAAGTTATATTCAGGTGTGAATGTTGAAGTAAAAAAAACTGAAGAATATTTGAAAAGACAAAATCTACCCAACTTAACAGAAGAAAAAAAAGAGCATGTTAATTGTAAGATTACTACTATAGAGATAGAACAAGCAGTTCAGAAATTAAAAATGGGCAAAGCTCCAGGTTTAGATGGATTTGGCATTCATTATTATAAATGTTTGAATAAAGAACTAGTAATCTCTCTACAAATGGTAATTAATGGAGTTTTGGAGACTAATTCCCAACACTTGGAAAGAAGCTATGTTTACACTGATTCCCAAAGGACAAGATTTGACTTTACCAAGTAATTATAGACAGACCTCATTGTTGAATAATGACTACAAGATATTTGCTTTGGTAGTGATGGAAAGACTGAAGAATTTGTTGAAGTATATAAATGAAGATCAAAGTGAATTCTAACCAGGCCGACAGATGAAAGATAATTTTAGAATTGAAATGATTGAAATATTTTGAAAACCATAATGAGAAACAAGGTGCACTAATCTTCCTTGATGCTGAAAAGGGTTTTGACAATTTAAATTGGATTTTTTAAAAGGTTTTAGAATACATGTATTTTGGATCTAATTTTTTGATGTGGATGAAAGTTGTTTATTCTAATCAATTAGCCAAAAGCTAAGTATTTAGGCATTAACTTGACTGGTAATACAAGCCAACCATATAAAAATAATTATGTGAAGACTTGGAAAGAAATTAAAATGGATGTGGAAAGATGGCAGAAATTAAATTTGTCTTTATTAGGAAGTAAAAATGAATATACTTCTGAAGATGATGTTTCTTTTTCAAATGTTTACAATTTTAGCTAAAGAAATGCAGTTTAAAATATTGGAAAAGGACATTTCAAAATGTACATGGGGAGGCAAAAAAAACCTAAGTAAATTCAAAATTTTTCAAGATGCTAAAGAACAAGGCAGTCTTGGACTACCCAATCTTAAAGTCTATTTTTCACCTACATGTTTTACATGGATCAAAAAAATGTATAACTTTGAAAGATAATAAACTTTTGAATTTAGAAGGACAGGATTTGGTTTGGGCAGTTCAACCTCCTCAATCAGCTTGAGTTCACAATCGAATTCTCTGTGAGGTGGCAAGTTATCAGCCTTCTGAACGTCCAAAGTCTGTTTAAAGTCCCAGAGGTGGGAGTGCAATTTTCTTTTCCTGTTCCTTCTGGGCTAGCCTTGTGATGGCCTCTCCATTCATTACATTGCAGATAGGTTTCCACAGGGTCCTGGTGCTCCACTTCTTGCCTCTTGGAATAACCACCCCCAATTGCCAGTCTGTCATAGGACTGTGCTTGCTCAGTCAGTCATGCCCAAGCACTATGTAAAAGGCAGTGCATTTTGGAACTAAAAATCATTATTTCTCTGCTATTTCACCACATGTACTGTTACTGGTTGGGTGTGTCTGTCCAAGAACCCTCCTTGCATAAGATCACCATCCATTTGAGTCAGATTCACAATTTTTTTCAGAGGTTCATATCTCAGACATAGTTCTTTGGCCACTCTAGTGTACATTAAGCTTTTACAACACCCTGATTCAATAATGGCCCTGTAAACACATCTAACCCCCTTGCCAGTCCCTAGTTCCACAGTCACATATTGAGGAGGAGATTTCTTACTCAATTTTGATGTGTCATCCTGGTCCCACTTGTCACAGGAAGAGGCCAAACTGAGTCCCTCCCCCATCTCACTCGCCATGCCAGAACTGCTGGGCCTGGTGCACTGAACCTGGGGTTTGGTGGTCTGTGATTTAGCGGTCTCTCTTTTTCCTCTTGGCTGGGCTGGGTGGCACTTGGGAGGTTTTTTTCTCTGCTTCAGAGGTTCCTTTGCATTCCGCAGCAAGATCACCCTTTTCTCCACATTTCAGGTAGCTCCCATTATGGAGTTGACGTCATCTTTCTTGTTCACTCAGTGAAGTGCCTCGCTTTCTTCCTAGTATCTTTCTCTTGGGGCTGGCTTGCAACTTATGAACATGCTGGACGCTCTTTCTCCACATTTCCACTTCATTGGCCAGCTGCATCCATCTCAGGAGGGACGCAGGTTGCCCTTGGTTCAGGCAACAATCCAAAATATCAGGCTGCATCCTCTCCTTAAAAAATTCAATCCTCATTGTCTCAGACCACTCCAGAGTCTTTGCAGCCAGGCAACGGAAATCACATGTATTGTCAACCAGTGACCCTCTCATCAAGCTTCCTCAGTAGGTTACAAGCATTTTCCTGCAGGAAGGGGTCCTCAAATCTTTTGCAGAGACTGGTCATAAACTTGTCAAGATCTGCTATCTGTGGAGCTCTGGTGTTGTAGAGGGAGGCCATCCACTCTGCTGCCTCCCCACGAAGTCACTGGGTGATGTAGCTCACCCTAGCAGGGTTGTCAGGGAAACTGTTCCCAAAGTTGACCATGTCATTGGAGACCACATTCAGAAAATAAGAGTCTCCCCTTTGCTGCCTTCAGTTTATGAAAAGGTCATTGCCCCAACTGCTCACACACTGGCCCTCTCTCTGCCTGCACTACTGGTTGATGCTGGCCAGCAGCAGCAGCTTGGTCACTGGTTCCAGCTGTAGGCTCCTGTCCTGCCTCAGGCAAAGTATCGGGCAGCCTCTCTACCTCTGTCTGGGGCCAGACGATGGAGTTAGTGCTGCTGATGCTTCCACTGCCTTTTCAGCTTTGTCACTTTGTCCTTCCTGAGACATTCACAAGGTGGTGGTGGCTTTAAAGTATAAACTGTCAGCTCTCTGTCAAGACTGTCAAGACTCAAGGAACCACAGTCTCATAGTTTCTTAGCAAAGCATACTTTATTTGGAACTGTAGTACACTCAGTAGACCTTATTGCTCAGACTGACAAAATAGAAGAGAACAAGCTGTTAAGATCCCAGACCCTACCACACATTCCTCTCTAGCTGAAGCTCTGTTATCTTCCTGCAGCTGCATTCCCAGGGCTGGTATCAGCTTAGCGTCTACTTCAATGGCTCTAATCTATAACTCTAATTCCCATACTAATGGTGGGCACCTTGGCTGCCTGACAGATAGGGAGACCACCAAGGTCCTTTGGGAAAATCCCTAGAGCTGTCAAGAGGGAGAACGAACACTGATGAATTTGCTGCTGTTTGGCTGAGCAAAAGGGAGTGAGGGATCAGGGTCCTATCTGAGTTCTGCCTTACTGCTGCTTTTTTAGACTAAGGGGCACCTTCTCCTAATCCAGGCAAAGCATTTAAACCTTGAGCCAGTTGTCACCACACACAATGCATGAACTGCTCAAACTATCAGTTGCTACCACACACAATGTGCTAACCATTCCAATTATTGGTTGCTGCCACACACAACACACTAACCCTAAATCTCTCAGGGAGCTATCCTGCGGAGATTCAACAAGGGGATCGGGGCATCCTACCTACCATACTGACTTTCATAGCTGTGAAACTAAAGGGCTCACTGATCTAACAAGAAGTGGCACACAGCCCACACAAAGTGATGTTATAAGGTACCTTCCATAACTGTAACTGCTAGGATTTTGTGGTGTATGTGTTGCTGACTTCATTTCCTAACTCTTTGGACAGTAAGACCAAAGAGTGATTTCTGGGACAGTAACGTGCCTAGCCCTTGAGTTCTACAGCAACTCACGGACAGTGAACCATATAGGTAGCTGCTAGACATGGACCAAGACAGAAAAGAGGAACAGATTCCTAACTCACTGTGGCCCTTATGGCTCGATCACACAGATTTGCACTCACACATGTTCCTAGGAGAATTCAGCTTTCTCTTCATCTGCTTTCCTGAACTGCATGTCTTGACCTCATGAGACAGGAGTGCAGAGTGTTGCCTGCATTCTTCACCAATCTTGTTACCCCAAAATGTGGGTGACTCTAGGGTCCACCTGCAATGCCAGTGCTTCCATGAAATGGTGGGGAGTATTACCTCAAAGAGAAGGCCTGCAACAGGGGGTAACCTTACAAGATCTTCTACCTGTATGCCTACCAGTACTAGTGCATGGAAGAACCAGCCAGAGATTCAAAGTAAGCCTATTTGTTTTACTGGGTGAATTGCAATCACACACACAGACACACACACACACACACACACACACGATCCACACAATCACACAGTCACAGAAAGCTAACTGAAGGAAAAGGGAGGAAAGTTTCGGATAGTGAGATTTTCAGGGCAAAGTGGGTGATATTTACTAATCCAGTAGAGAAGCGCAGAGCGATGTGGCTTAGACTAGGAGTCTAAGGACAGTACACAAACAGGAATCAGAGCAGAAGAGGGATCAACAGTAACTGGTGTATTGTGAATTGGTTAGTCAGAAACTAGGGTTTAAATATTCTTTTTCTTCCTGGAGGGTGAAGGTGGTAATGGCTGTCTGGCAGAATAAACAATGGAGTTCAGAGTGGACAATGGGGTCTGGATCGAGTTAATGGCCATAGTGTTATCTGACAAAGGGCTAATGGTAGCCTTGATAGTTCCTTAATTGCTGGGTGGGTGCGATGACAAAAGAAGATCATTGGTCAGAGGAAGAGGGACTAAGACAATCAGGTTCCTGTGAGAACATCACAGATGTTATTGTCTCCAAGAGTTGAGTTGTTGAAGGCTAACTGTGAGTTCATTATCAATGGATTTTTCTGGTGATATCCTGACTACAACTTGGCTATGCTTTGAGATCTTTCCATACATGATTTTGTAGTGCATGTGTTCAGCCAGCTTTTCCTCTTAGTTAGCATGGCCATGCAGCCATAGCAGAGTATAATTTATATTTATGCCAATTAATTAATTTTGCCAATTAAACTGTATCAAAACATGGGGGTGTGCAGCCTACTAACAGTCACATCAGACCCTCCCTTTCAATGAGTAGACATTGTAAATGAAGGAGATCTTCAGTAGCCCATCTTTCTAGTCCTCACAAAACCATTCCAGTTGCTCTGATGGAACTGTGAGAGCATGTGGAAGAAAGGATCCCTATTCACATACATACAAACGTACATACATACAAGCTACTTCACCCAGGTGGAGACTCTGACCATGTAAGTTACATTAGGTACACATACATAGGATCTAATTTTCACTAATGCTAAAAGTGTATTTATTAGGCGGCATGGCAAGCAACACTCACACTAGAATGAAAGGGGTAAATCAGTTAAAGCATTCCCTCAAATCCCTTATGCCTTGATTGAATGCACGCATGAGCAGTCCCATGCTGCTGGTGTCTTTTTCACCTATCTGACTTTGACCTCTCCCACAATGCATGTAAAAGTCATGGTGGAAAGGGAAGGTAGCTGTCTCTTCCCTACTTTAAATGGAACAGAAAAGAAACTGGCTTTGTTCAAAGGGATCAAAAGTTACAAAATATGTTTGATGTCAGTTCATCTGCAGAACCACTAGATGTCCTTTTACCATTTCTTTGCACACTGTTGATATACTGCCTGTGTTTAGTAGGTTCCCACCACTAATAAAGAACAAGCATTCCTTTATGATCTGATTGCAACTGTAGTGCCAGATCATGGGAAAGAGACTCAAGAAAAAAGGAAGTAACTCCCAAAATTGCTATTGTTGTGCAGCTTGTGTATATCTGGCTGTGTTGTCCTGTAGTTAACATTATACCATTAGGACTCAGGTTCACAAATATGCTGAATGCTACAAGGAGTGTGTTATACTCTTATAAATGACTCTTTTCAGGTGATAACATGAAAGCGACTCATTTCAAAACTTTTCTTGCATCTCCTGCCTCAACAATATAGTTTTTATTGAAGAAAGAACTGTGTGGCTTTCCCCATCCCAATCAAGCAAAAAGAGATGAAATCCTCTGATTTTACAAGAAAGGAGTGATTCAAATCAAAATGTGTTTGTACACATACACAAAACTTTTTTGCCATGAGAAAATATATAGTTTGGAATAAATGTATAACATTGTCTGGATCATTTATATCCGGTTGTCAAAAAATATATTGGTTTGAACAAAAATAATTATTTTAAGGAAATTTATTGGTCCCACGGAAACTACTCTTTGATTTAGGAAGATACATTGATCTGAGGAGAAATCTATTTGTTTGGAGAAGGAATGGGAATATGGGGAGTGGGGGCAGGAGTGGAAAAGAAATAAAAAAATATATCTTGGAGACTGAAGAGGGTTTGGCTCACAATTCTTTCAGGTTCTCATACTGTATCTTGAACACAGTGGCCAGAATCTTCATGGTGCCGTATGCTGAATAACCATATGTTATGCAAGTGTGATTATTTTTTATGAAATGGTGAAAAGAAGAATCTAGTACCTCTTTAAGGCAAAAATTTTGACAAGTAATGCAATGGCTGCCAGATGCTATATGAGCTTAGCCCTACTTTCAGGCTCCCTCACATCACCACTGGTTGGCTGCTTTTGTCTTGTTTCTTAACTATCTTTCCTTTGACTTCTGGGATCTTCAGCATAAGTATACTGACAGAATTTTACAATTTGCTTCCTTCAAATAGGACCTTTGTCAGCACATTAATTGCAGAGTCTATGTCAATTTCACATTTTCACAATTCATAAGGCTATACTGTTTCTACATTAATCTGCCACTGTTTAGAATTCTGCATCATATTCTCTTTCAGAATATGCATTTTATACCATATGTCAATACACCTTATAAAGTAAAATTCTGGGAGAACATTCAATAGGAGTGGCAATAAAAACCTAAGTTGTGATATTCATGAAGTGCAGATCAGAATTTACAAAGATTAAATTCCTCAAACATCCCTAGCTACTGGTTTCACCAAATAAAGAGTCAGCTGTTAGTACTGCCGAAGAGAAAGAGAAGAGAAAAGGAAGCTGTGTGGACAGATGGAGAAGGAGACAGAAATCACTATCTGTAAGTGGATGTGGATGGAGAACAGTATCGCTATGACGACAGCTCATTGTAGTATAATGGATGGAGAACAGTAACACCATGGAGACAGATGGAAGTCTTCCTAACATGTGTAAGGTAAAGGTTTAATAGGGTTGGTATTCACTCTGCTCTTACCCTCCTGACATGCAAATGATCTGGTTCCACTCCATCAGATCTCTGTCTACATTGTCTACAGCCCTGGTGCAAGTCAGTATTAAAGGAAACATGGTTACAAATAAAATAAAATAAAATAAAAATATAAAAAAATCCAGGCTGATCCATCTCAATTTTCTTAACAGGGGCTATTTTATTATCTCATATAGTCAGTGTTCTCTAAGTTGCTTTATAGTTCTAGTAAAAGCCAACAGAACCAAAGCAAATATATTAGTAGAGTATTATGGTGAAGTTACTCTTAGTAATTTCTAAAGTGTTTTTAGCCTTCAAAATGTTTTATGACTTGAGATACTTCCCCACAGTACAATGTAGAAGACCTCTTCACTAGTAGAGAGGAAAATGAAGATAAGCACATGCAGAAGAAATTTATTATGTGTTGCAATAATTCCATCATGATGTGTACACTTGCCCAGTTCAAACTTTAGGCTGCTGTGGATTTGAAGCTAGGTCACCCATCCATTTCTAAGGGTCACCAGATATTCCTTAACATGGAAGTTAATGGACCAAAACCTATGTAAATATTGATCTTAGCTCTAGAGATGAGAGGTGTTGCAGGGAAAATGCATTTTACACATATCAGAATAATCTTACCTGGTTGTATTTTTTAAAAATAGGCTTACAAGCTTGGTAGATCAGGGAAATGCTGTGAAAATAGTATATCTTTGACTGCAGTAAGGGTTTTGACAAGGTCCTCACCATGTTCTTGCAGGCAAGCTGGTGAACCGTGGGCCAGACAGTCTTCATCAACGGAGGGAAGTTGATGCCTCAAGGTTCTTTCCTGAGCCCAGTTTTGTTCATCATCTCTATAAATGACTTAGATGATGGAATATAAGGCAAGCTTATTAAATTTCCAGATGACCCTAAATTAGGAGGGGGAGCTAATACCCAGAGAGAGCAGAGGCATTAGCAGTCAAAATGACCTTGACATAGTAGGATCATGGGGCAACATTAACAAAATGAATTTCAGCAGGGATATTACAGTTATGCAAGAAAAATGAAATGCAGAAATACAGGGTGGGTGAAGTTTGAATTAAAACCAGACCATGTGAAAATACTAGAGGTCTTAGTAAACTACAGAATAAACATGAATCAATAAGCATGTGTGATGTGGCAGCCAAAGGAGCACAGTGCACAGTGCACATCAATAGGAGCACAGTGTTCAGATCAAGAAAGTAGTAATACCACTCTGTTCTGCTTTTGTCAGACTTCATCTGGAATACTGTGCCCAGTTCTGGATACCAGAGCTCAAGAAGGATATCGACAAGTTGGAAGGTGTCAAGAGAATGCTGACCAAGATGATCAAAGTCTGAAAACTACCCTACACTGTTCTAGTGCTATTGTTCCACTTTCAACATTCCATGGAATTCTGGGGTTTGTAGTTTACTGAGGGCAAAGAGCTCTCTGGCTGAAAATTCTAAAGGCCCCTCCCTAATCAGCAAACCCCAGGATTCTACAGGAGGTCGAAAGTGAAATAATAGCACTGTTGTGGCCAAGAAAGAGGCAAAGACCAGGTTTCCAGGGAAAAATCAAAAAGCCATTTTATTGTTAATACCTTGCGCAAGGGCAATAGTTATCCCAGAACTGTTGTGTCAATTAATTGAGGTAGCATCACTATATACCTTTTGCCTTCTATGTCAGCAATCAATCATTTACTTAGCCCGCCCATCACTGGAGAAAAAGATCTTTAGTTAACTTTTCCATTACATCATTGACTGGCACAGAGGAGAACAAAAGAGTTAGTTATAAAATGATACAAAATGATACCTGTAGTCAAAATGAGGGAGTATGCCTACTCCCATTTAGTTCCCAGACCTTTGAGTGTTGCAAGGCCATTCCTAAAATTTGAGATAAGACAGACATCTGCAATTTACTCAGAGGCACAATTCGCTTTTTTTTCCTATTCAAGTCCCCTTTGGTTTTTTAACCTCTTCTTTCCCCCCTTTCATGCTAAATTCAAAACTTTGCAATTTCAAGCATGTATATTTTCTTCTTCCTTATAGTACAAGTGATACATAGCAGCATTGAATTCATTAACACACATTACACGCTTTTCCCCAATAACGGAGGGGGTTTAATTTGTCCGCCCGGGGTTCCTTCCTGGTGTAACCCCAGCAAAAATTTAACCCCAATCTTCTTATTCCTCAGCAGTTGCTGGGTCTGATTTTTTAAATTTTGGTGGCCTCCGGGAGCCCAAAAGGTTATTTTACCCCAGAATTCTTCTGCCCCCCCTTTTCTGCAACCACCAGTTAGGCATACACAACAACTTCCTTCTTCCATTGACTTAACATACAGATTAAAAAACAACACTTTTAACATGCAGAGTAAAGACTGGCATTTTAGGAAAGCCATTATGTTAGTGCAAAATACTCCTGCATCCCATGTTTTTCCCATACTTATTTTAGGGAACCCCTTTTTTTTCCACATGCCTAGACCATTAGAATGATCTTCTAATACTGTAAAATTTCAAAATGCATTTTCCCCTCTTTTGCATTCAGTTATTTACATAATGACAACTGGTTGTATTTTACCAAAATGCTAAGTACCCCTTCACAACTGAAGAGATAGTTTCATGCTGGGCTGACAGCCAACAACCCCCCCTTCCTTTTCCTAAAAACCCAAATTTCCCCCCCATGGGGATCATGTGTTGTCATGTACCTTTTGCTTTTTTGTGAATTCTTTTCATTTTTGGCCAGCCACACTATATCAATTTGTGCACTGAGTGAAAAGTGATAATCCCAGGAGATGAACCATATACCTTTTTGCCATTGTAAAAACTGGTTGCTTTCCAGAATTGATTATGGAGGACCAACCCCCCTTTTTCTCACACAACCCAGTAAAACCTATGCTGTAACTGGAAAGAATTTAACTTTAAACTCCCTGGGCATCCCTTTTGCCATTTACACATATCTTCCAATCCCTAGTGATAAAATGGGCAAACCAGACTTCCTCCCCTTTCCTACACCTACCTCAACCCATGATATTCTTCCATATTCAAAATCTGATCATGCATAAAATGATCCATGAGCCCCAGCCTTTACCACAGTGGGGGTTGTCACTACTACCTGATAGGTCTCCTCCACCCATGTCCAGGTTCCCCCCAAACCCTTTCACCCATGTCTCCTGGTTTGAGGGGTGTGCCTGTGCTTGTAAGGAAAGAAGCCCCTATTTTAACATTTTCTCCCTTGTTGTACTCAGAGCTTTCCCTAACACACTAACTCTTTCCTGTAGAGTTATGCCTTTAATCCATCCAAAAGGGCTTTTGCTGAAAGGTGACAACTTTATGACTCTGTGAAGTATATATTGCATCTTTTTTCCCCATCATAATGGGGCTCTGGAAAAAAACAAAAACACTCCTGGTTTCTCTGTTGTGGGCTGCACATGGAATGAGAGTGAAAATTTTTATAAAATGGGCTCAGGAGATGAATGTGGTATCATGCCACTTGCCCTGTGCTGGCATCCAGTCCAAAAACATAGCCAGGGCTGTTATCTGGGCCATACACTTTTGAACTACTTTGTCTCCAGGATTTTTTTTTCCATCTTCTCCATTTTCCTTTAAATTCTGAGATCTGCAGGTACAATGTGACTCCTCCGGGTGATTCCTAGAACAGTGGTTTAATCTTTGATGATCTTGTGGACAAATGCAGGTCTGTTGTTCAAGCCTATATGATGGGGGGTTTTTCCAGGGCTGTTTTTGGGTCTTTTAGCTGTCTCACAGCTTCATCTTTTCCTCCTCTGCCTTCTTCGGGCCAGAGTCCTAAAACTGCAACTCCACTTCCAAACTGGAGAAGCGCTCTATCGCCTCTCAGAAATGCTCCCTTTTTTTCTCCCTCCCAACTCAGAGGTGTGCCGTCACCTCTTCCCCCACCTTGCTCTTTGGGGTGCCCCCCTTTCCTCCATCCCGCTGGGACTGCCCAGGGACCCTTTCCATTTTCCATCTTATCGGGAACTGGTGAAGGGGCGCTGCTTTGCAGTTCTGACTCCCAGCCCTTTCTCGTATTCTCCATGCTTCTGCTGCCAACGTTTCTCACCAGAATGGCACAATTTAAAGTTTTGCCCTTTGCAGTTTATGGGGTGGGGGAAAAAAACTTTTCCTCTTAACTGCTGACCACTGACATTATTCATGGAGTTCTGCTATCGTCTTCCACAAAAGGATTCTCACCATACATCACCTCTCACTTGGTCCCTGCTGTCTTCTTCCACATATCCACCACATATCCACATCCTTCTCTGACTGTCTTCACCATCTGTCCAGTTTTTTCTCACCTATGCCTCTTCTGCCCACACTGGCACACCCCCGAGCCCTCTTCCTCTTCTGGGTTTTCCTACCCCCTTTCTCATCTTCCAACCTCTACTCTTTTTGGTTTTTTACAAAAACTTACAGCTCCCCAGTATTCCAGCGGTCTCCCCTTTCCAAGTACCAACCAGGCCCGACCCTGCTTAGCTTCCGAAATCAGGGGGATCGGGCGTGTTCAGGGTGGTATGGCCGTAGGCTGTGAGCCGCTCCCCCCTTTTCCCTCTTTTGCCCCTTGCAGCTCCTGGACTCTTGGCTGCCCTGCTAGCTTTTTTTTCAGCCGCTTGGCTCTGTTGCATTTTATTTCCTTTTTTTTTTTTTTTTCTGGTTCTAAAATTCCAAACATCAGACGAACTAAGGAAGGGAAAGGAAACTCCCCCCTTTTTTAGGGAACCCGACTCCTCTGTTCCTGCTACTTATTGTCGGGGTGCATCCTCTCAGCCTCTGCTGCCCCCATCCCCCCGGGCAGCCTCCGCTGCATCCGCCGCTTCCCCTTCTCCCCCCCCCCATCTGCCCTGCCTCCTTGGCCGGCCCTAGCTGGGGGGGGGGTGCTGTGTCACATCGCTTTTCCTCCAGGAAGCCTCTTGATGCTGGCAGTGGCTCTCACTCCTTATTGCTGGTATTATTTGCTCCCCCCCTCTGTCCCCTCAGGGGAAGGACAGGCAAACAGGCATGCAGAAAGGATCCGGTGGGGGTGGAGCGTGGTTGTCTTTCCCAAAGAGCTGCAGCTGTAGCTTCAAGGCCTCTGTGGGGGCTCTACTTCTCTGTTCTTTTGCATTGGAATTCCCAAGGGTTCTTGGGGGAAAAATTTTTTTCAGGTACTACAATTCCCCCTGTGTTTAAGATTCCTATGTCAACTGCTTTTTCCAAAAACTCATTGCCAGATAAGTTTTACAGCTTTTTAAATCCATCATTCCTGAACTTTCCCAACTTCCTCCTTTCTTTTTTGACTTTGAAAGGACTGGCCTTTTCCTGCTTGCAAATTGCACACTGATTTCTTCCCCAAACTAGGCCTCTGTCTTTTTTTCTCCCCACTTGCCTCTTCCTCCTGCCTGCTTGGAGTCTAACAGTTCTTTCATCCCTTCTATCATTGTTTCCACCAACTTGATAATCAGTGAGCATATTCATCTGGTCAAGATTATTTTAAAAACCCACCCTGGATCAGCTAGGGGGAAATCTGCCTCTTCTCTGGTGCCCTCCTGGCTGGCTGCCATTCCTCATGTTGGATTTATTCTCCTCCACTTTCCCCAGTAGTGAACAAGGTCAAAAGCAACTATTGACAATCCTGCCAGTTAGAGACATGTGAGGCCATGATTCTGGAGCAAAGTTCTATTATTTTGTAGGTCTGACATGGTGAAGGGTGTATATTGATAACTCTGGAATTTACTGGTAGCCCCCCGACTGCTGAGCTGAGTGGGGCCACTACCTCTTCTTCACCACTGTCACCCTCTTCTTCCTCTCCACTTGGTTGTAATTTGCTGAAACATATGGCGGGGCTGTATGTAGTTCTTCTGGTTCCTCAGGGGTACTATCTAAACTTATGGGACCTCTTCCAAATTTCTTCTGAGTCTTGTCCACCACTGCATACACAGCCTCAAGTGATGGTGAATGGAAAAGGGGAAATTTTCAAACTGACAGCTCTTTAAAAATTTTTAGTGAAGTCTCCTTTTTCCCCTTTTTTGAGACATGAGAGAATTTACCAGGAAACCAGACTTCGCTCCTATCATTAAAAGGGGAGAAACTGCCTGTCCCTGTGTTCGGGGCCCCAGGCTGTCAGGTTTGCTTTTTTTTTTTTTTTCCTTTTTTTCAACAGGGAGGGGTGAGGGGGAATTCCTGGTGAAAGCAGAGTTTTTTTTTTTTTTTTTTTTTTTTTTTTTTTTTTTTTTTTTTTTTTTTTTTTTTTTTTTTTTTTTTTTTTTTTTTTTTTTTTTTTTTTTTTTTTTTTTTTTTTTTTTTTTTTTTTTTTTTTTTTTTTTTTTCCCTTTTTTTCTTCTTCTTCTTTCTTCTTTCTTTCTTCTTTTTCTTTTTCTTTTTCTTTTTCTTTTTTCTTTTTCTTCTTCTTCTTTTTCTTTTTCTTTTTCTTTTTCTTTTTCTTTTTCTTTTTCTTTTTTTCTTTTTCTTTTTCTTCTTCTTCTTCTTTTTCTTCTTTTTCTTTTCTTTTTTTCTTTTTCTTTTCTTTTCTTTTTTCTTCTTCTTCTTCTTCTTCTTCTTTTCTTTTTCTTCTTCTTCTTCTTCTTTTCTCTCTCTCTCTCTCTCTCTTCTCTTTTCTCTTCTTCTTCTTCTTCTTTCTTCTTTTTCTTTTTCTTCTTCTTCTTCTTCTTCTTCTTCTTCTTCTTCTTCTTCTTCTTCTTCTTCTTCTTCTTTTTCTTCTTCTTCTTCTTTTCTTTTCTTCTTCTTCTTCTTCTTCTTCTTCTTCTTCTTCTTCTTCTTCTTCTTTTCTTCTTCTTCTTTCTTCTTCTTCTTCTTCTTCTTCTTCTTTTTCTTTTTCTTCTTCTTCTTTTTCTTCTTCTTCTTCTTCTTCTTCTTCTTCTTCTTCTTTTCTTCTTCTTCTTTTTCTTTTTCTTTTTCTTTTTCTTTTTCTTTTTCTTTTTCTTTTTCTTTTTCTCTCTTTTTCTTTTTTTCCTTCTTCTTTTTCTTTTTTCTCTTTTTTTCTTTTCTTCTTCTTCTTCTTCTTCTTCTTCTTCTTCTTTTTCTTCTTTTTCTTCTTCTTCTTCTTTTTTCTTCTTCTTCTTCTTCTTCTTCTTCTTCTTCTTCTTCTTCTTCTTCTTTTCTTTTTTTTCCTTTTTTCAAATGCAGCTTTTTTTTTTTAAAAAATAGACTCTGCGCTGAGCTCTGCCCCTTGTGTTATCTTGCTGTAGAAGTGTTGCAAAGTACTAGAGGAGAATCTTTTCCTCCCTTCTCCTTTCCCTGTTTCCTATCCAACACCTTAAGGCTTATTTTTTATTTTTTTTCACTAACTCTCTAACTTTATTTCTCTTTCCCCAAAACCCCTTTTGGGTAAATAAATGTCTAGCCCAAAAAAAGTGTTCCCGCTATCACCAACCAGGCAAAAACTGCTTAAAATACATCTCTTCTAAAACCCTTTGATTGTTAATTGCTGGCCCATTAAATCTTCATCAAGGAGGTCAGACTTGGTCCTAGAAAATCCCCTTATTTCCTTTTAACATGGAACAAAGGGATCCCTTTCCAGTTAATTGTAACATTTGACATTAATGGCTCTCTGAAGCCCTTTGGATCCAACCTCAAAATTCCCACTGCCTGAATTGCAAAATCAGGCCTTTTCCTTACTCTTAAAGAAAACAATGAGATTCTGCATTGCTTCCTCACTATTTCTCATTAACACCTGAGGTTTTTGCACTGACTTTATTTCTGCCATTTCCCAGCCTCTGGCTGAGTTAACTTCTCTGGCTTAAAACAACAGAGAGCCCAAGAAGGAGGGGCTTCAGGAAATGGCTTCAAACACTGAGAGACAACTAGAGAGGAAACAAACCATTTTTTCTCTTTACACTACAGCGGCAATAGTAAGTTTCCACGCTCTGCCAGTTCTCTCCCCCACCCATTTCCTCCCAAGTTCCAGACAAGACACAATAGGAATGGGATTGACGCACGGGTGAAGGGGGTCCCGTGCGCCCACACAAAGGGGTTTTGACTCCAGTCACTCCAGCACTGACTTAGCCATCCGGACGATCACGGCATGGACGTAAGAACTGCAATGCTGCAAGCATTTCATACACGCATCTTTCATTCAGACAAACAACCTCCCATCTGGCCCATTAAACCACAACTGAGACGTCTCATTTATTATTCCGCCGTACCAAGAGTTTTCGGGGTTTCTCTCTCCACCGCTGAGAGGTACTCGGCCGAAACTCGGGGAGTGATCAGTTCCCCCTTCCCCCTCCCAAACATGAGGGGGGTCTACTCACCAGAGGGCCATGGGAGGCTTGGTTTCCAACTGTAACCCAAGGTCCGTTGACTGGATCGCTGTCGCCAGGGATGCCACCACTCCCCCAACCAAACCTCTTCGACAAAAGGTCGAGGGCACCCTGGGTTTTGTCAAGGGGGGGCCGCAATCCCCGACGTCCAAACGTCTGTCAAGGAGGACAGAATAGCCCCTTCCCCCGATTTCCCGGCCAACGCACCAGAAATGTTGTGGCCAAGAAAGAGGCGAAGACCAGGTTTCCAGGGAAAAATCAAAAAGCCATTTTATTGTTAACAATACCTTGCGCAAGGGCAACAGTTATCCCAGAACTGTTGTGTCAATTAATTGAGGTAGCATCACTATATACCTTTTGCCTTCTATGTCAGCAATCAATCATTTACTTAGCCCGCCCATCACTGGAGAAAAAGATCTTTAGTTAACTTTTCCATTACATCATTGACTGGCACAGAGCAGAACAAAAGAGTTAGTTATAAAATGATACAAAATGATGCCTGTAGTCAAAATGAGGGAGTATGCCTACTCCCATTTAGTTCCCAGACCTTTGAGTGTTGCAAGGCCATTCCTAAAATTTGAGATAAGACAGACATCTGCAATTTACTCAGAGGCACAATTCAATTCGCTTATTTTTCCTATTCAAGTGGCATTGGATTTAACCCCTTCAGCACTAGAATAGTCTAGTGTGGAAAGACCCTAAGTCTTATGAAGAATGACTTAGGGAGCTGCTTATGTTTAAAATGAAGGCGAAGAAGTGACATGACAAATGTCTCTAAATATCTGAAGAGATGTCATGCAGAAGATAAAGCACATTTGTTTTCTGCTGTTCCAGATACTATTGTAAATAAAAAGGGAATTCAGAAGACAAATTAAGAAAGAGATATGGTCTTTTATATCTTGTAGTTAAAAATAACATATAAACATATAAGCATAACATATAAACTCTTAATATACAAAAGTTAAAAGAGAACTTGAGCAGGTTTGGCAAGTTAAAATATAAAATATATCAAAATACAATACCACAGTGAAGCAGGATACAATACAAACTGCAGCAACATCAAATCAAGAAGTGGAAGTAAAACAATGCTGCTCTTATAGAGCCTTTACACCTGCTGCCAATAATAGAAAACAGGTGAAGGTCCTCTCTAACACCAATCAACCCCATAATAACCAGAGTTGTAAATCTTGTCAATTCCAACAGATCCTAGAATATGAAGCAGTGGAATCAAATCAGATGAGATCCCACTTAAACACTAGAAAGAACTTATTTACTGTAGGAAGTGTTTGACAGTGAAGCAGACTGCTGGGGCAGGGGTGGACATTCCTTCTATGGTGGTCTTTAAACCTCTAAAGATTTAATGGGCATCTTTCAGGAGTGCTATACTTACCTGCATGGTGGGGCTTGATGACTCTTGCAACCAGTTCTGCTGCTAAGATTCTATGATTCCTATAAGCCAGAGGGATGTCAGCTATTCATTTTATGTTTTAATCTTGTTTTATGCAATCACAAGCAGTTTAAGTCTTTTTTTTTTTAAGAGAGAGAGAAAGCAGGATATAAATACAGACTAAGTCTTCAACCAAATAATATAATATTTATTTATTTATTTATTTATGAGTTGATGCCAACTGTAATTAGATTATTGTAACATGGTTTATGTAGGCTGCTCTTATAAAATACTCAGAAATGTCAGCTAGTGAACAATACCCTGGCTGGACTTATCAGGAGTACATTTTGTAGGCCATAGCTCACCAGTCTTGGAACAACTTCAAGTCTAGTTCCAGGAACTAGTTTTGACTAGCATAGCTCAAACAGTCCAGGACACTTGAAGAACTGCTTCCTTCTGTGTGAAACTGCCTATCATTTAAAATGATAATCAGAGGCTGTTATATGTCCCACTGCCTAAAAAGGATACACAAATGTGTTCTAGAGACCAGTAGCACTATCCCAATTGTGAAATTCCCCTTTGCAGAGATGGGGTGACTTTTCTTTACCTTGTTTTAAGTGGTCAGTAGAGAATATTTCATTCCATTGACCTTTAACCGTTAATATTCAGCTTACTTTACATTTTAATTTTAATGGTGCTATTAGACTTTATGATATTCCTGTAGTTCTCTGTTTTGGTTTTGGCTTTTATCAAGTAAGTTTTAATGATTTAATGATATTATTACCCTATGCACCCCACAAGTGGAAAGTGAAATTTGTAAATCTAGTTAATAAATAAATATTATGAAATATAAGAGTTCCATACTTGATACAGAACTGAGAATTTGGTTAGATTAACCCTCTTAGGTTTGGATTGATAGCCAAATATATCAGAAAAGAGAAAGTGTTAAAGGCAGGACCCTGCAGTCATCAAAGAACAAAAAGAGGATGCTAGATAGAAGCAAGAAAGAACAGTATCCATGTTTAAAATGAAAAATGAAGATAAAGACACTCTGACCACCTTGAATAATTACAATAACATGTAAGAGGCAACACACACCCTTGCACTCAATTTTGGGAGATCCCAGGTATCCCAGGGATCAAAAATGGCCTCAAATTCCCTCTAGGTGGAAGGGGCATTTTAGCCATATTTTGCACCCCTTAGGCCACCTTTCCTGTGGAAAACAGCTTCTCTTGTATCTAAAATAACCCACAATCTTAAAAACATGGCAGAAAATTCCCCTGTCCTGAGAGGGCATTTGCGGTCAATTTTTTTCTATTTTTGCAGGGGAGGGGTAAGGTATGAGTGGAACTCTCCAAGGTCCCCTGTGAGGCTAATATAGCCTCTAGTCTCTAATGGTCTGACTTAGAACAACCAGCTTGATGTGTTTATATGACCGCAGAAACTTCTCCTACAGCGTTATGAACATAACAGTGCATGCCAAGGTGTTTTGTATCCACCAAAGCTTATAAAATTCAAGGCAACCATGGAAACAAAAACTACCCCAATGAAATATTTCTTTGCTCTACATATGGAACAGATGCAAGCTTGATTTTCTGGCACTTAGAGATGTTAAAAGGGCTATGCAACATGCCTATTGCTGTTTGGGTTCAGAAAAGAGGCTGTTCCTTTTCTTGACAGCCACCCCCAGACTGTGGCATGATCTGCTGGAATTGATTTGTCAGCTTAAGATGCTGTCTGTATTTCTATCAGCGGTAAAGACCAGTCTGTTACGGCAACATTCTTCAGGTTGTTCTTAAATTATGGTTTTTTAAAGTATTTATTGATGGCTTTTAAGATATATTGGTTTTATACAGTCTTTTAACTGGTATTATGTATTGTGTTATTTGCTGTTGGTCTTCACCTCAATGCACAGGAAGAGGTGGGTAAGACGATGATGATGATGATGGTGATGATAATACTGCACTAATAAAAGGGACAATCCGTTCATACTTTTTACACTTCAAGCCCTGCTGATTCAGGGAAGCTTGCAAAGCTCTCATCTTCTTTGATATTTCTTCCTTTAATGGCAACTCAAAGCTACCCATTCAGCAACACACATCGCCTTACCCTCATGGTTACCTCTAAGTCTGGGCCTCTGCTCCCATCAGTGGGGTCCATATGGGATGCAAAGACACAAAGAACACAACATTAAGTGCTGTAAACCTACTTTAGATGGGATTAGGAGAAAAGCCACCATGGCATCATCTGAAATCCACCTAGCGCATTTTTCATGTAAAGCAATCAACCCGTGTTTGCAGAAGGCTTTGCTTTCATTACAGGCCAGCTCTGCTATTTAATCAGATTTCTGATTCCCTCTGTTTGTACTAGGAGCTGCTAACCCAGATAAAAGGGGAAGAACCTGCCTAAGAAATGTCAGTGGCATACAGCCACAGCAAATATGCCCAAGCTCGACCAATAAGAAAAAGATCCCCTTGGAGTAATGTTAATAATGTATTCCGGCAGTGTTTGTCACGAACACTTTGCTCCATATTGCTACAAAGGAAAACAAAAAGAAATGGTGTGCATGACATTTTCAAATCATTTCATCAGGAGGGAGTTCAAAGCAAAGCTTTGTCTCTAATGAACTACACAGACCAAAAGTGTGTCATGTTTATTCAGGATTCGGATTTAGCCTCTGACATCCAGGTTAGATGGCAGAGAAGAAATCTAAAGACCTATTCGAATTGGAAAAATAAGCATGCTGACAACATTTTCCCCTATGAATATGACCTTGGAATTGGAGGTCCCAAATTACCTAAAATTGCAATGTTGCTTTAGCAATATATCACAGTTCTAGTTCTAGACTTTCCTTAGATTATTGCACATGCATCCATATACACAGTTATTAAACTTCAGAGAAAAAAAGGATCTCAATGTGATGAAGAAATTCCATAATTTACTGTATATCTTCATCTAATAAATATGAACATGAGCAGTCCACATTGGTAACATTTTTTTAAGGAAAGAAAGAGAAGTCAAGTGACAGTTGTAACCAAATCACGTTATTTTTGATGAATATTTTTTGAAATTATCTGAGTTAAATTGGGGACCAAGCGAAGTGGCATATGGATGAACACAGAAAATAATAGCATAATGTTCAGCCCTAGTGGAAACAGAATCCCTCAAGTGTTCTTGCCAGCTTCAATGTATGGCGACCCAATGAATGAGAGATCTCCAAGTCACCCTGTCATCAACAGTGCTGCTCAGGTCTGGCTCATCTAGAGCTGTGACTTCTTTGACTGAGTATACACACCTGTAATATGATCTTCTTCTTTTCCTATTGCCCTCCATCTTGCCAAGCATATTGTCTTTTGTAATGTCAATAATGTCTTCTCATGATATCTCCAAAGCACATACCTTTTCATAATATATCAAAAGTGTTCTAGACTCGATTTAGTCATTCTGGCTTCTAGGTAGAGTTCAGGCTTAATTTGATCCTGAGCCCACCTAATGATTATTTGTCTTTTTAGCAGCTGTAAACTCTCCTTCAGCCCCACGTGTCAGCTGAGTTTATTCTTTTCCCATCAGTTTTCTTCACTGTCCAACTTTCATGACTATAGAAACTGGGAATACTATGGCATGGACAATTCTGACCTTGGTATTCAAGGATATATTTTTGTATTTAAGGATTTTGTACAGATCTTTCATAGCTGGCATTCCAAGTCCTGATCTTCTTCTGGTTTCTTGATTACAGTCTCCATTTCAAATGATGACTGAGCCAAGGCACAGAAAATCTTTTAACTATCTCAATGTCTTCATTGTCTACTTTAAAGCTATGTAAATCATCTGTGGTCTTTATTTGTGTTTTCTTAATTTCTAACTGTAACCCTGCTTTTGTGTTTTCTTCTTTGACATTCCTCAATAGCTGTTCCCAGACTTTATTTTTTTTTTGGCTAGTGGTATGGTGTCATCTGTACATCTTTAACTGTTGACATTCATCCTACCAATTTTCATGCCTCCTTTCTACAAATCTAATCCAGTTTTCCATATGGTATGTTTAACACACAAGTTGAACAGATGGGGTGATAAAATGCAGCCTTGTCTAACTTCTTTGCCAATTGAAAACTATTCAGTTTCTCCATATTTCTGTTCTCACAGTGGCTTCTTGGGCTGAGTATAGGTTATGCGTCCATCAGTACCTACCCAAACACTAGTGTTACCTTCATTTTTGATGAATACTGAAAAGTTACTACAGTGGAAAGAAATATTAATGCCTGCCAGAACACTTCCCATTTGATTGCTTAAGAAGTCACTTAGCACAAGAGATCCTCTGGCATAATACCACACTCGCCATGAAAGAGCAAAGCTGGCATGGTGCTTCTTTGTATTGGCTGGCTCATGTTTTGCAAATATACTGCTGAAGTTGTGAGCAAAACACAAATGATGTCTACAAATACTTTACATTTTAGATGTTGAAGCTATAAAATAAGTTACAAAGAACACAGCCATCTTACGGTCTCAGATACATAGTGGGGACCTGATGCATTCTCAGCAGCCAACTGACAGCAAAGCAAAACTTATTTAAGAAGACAGCTAAACCCTCAGTATCCACTTCAACACTGTCTACACCAACCAACCAGTGTGCCCACACTTCAGTGTTTATGGCAGAACTTCTTCACATGATAACAGCCATATTCCTCTAAGACTTCCCTCATCTCTACCACCATACAGAGACAGGATATAGTTCAGTAAGCTCCTAGACATTTCAATTCCATCACTAGTATGAAGCAGTATAGCACAATCAGCACAAGTCCCAGTACTGATAGACTCTAGAGATATTTGTAGGGGGGAATCTCCCTAATGCCACACAAAAATCAGAGCTCCTTGAACACAAATGGGGAGGGAGACAAGAACAGTTTGCTGGGGAGGAGGCATTGTTACCCTGATTTCTGGGAGTCCTGCGAGGGACACCAAAATACTCTCCAAATTATACAGGTTGGGGAAATTAGTCAAAGAGCAAAAGTTAGCACTGTGAGAGGCAGGGCAACGGAGGGAGATCCAGCGTCTAAGGGGTCAGGACGAGTTAAGGAGCAAACAGAAGTGAAATAATAATTATTGTTTTTATTAAAATACAATCAAACAAGTGTATGCAACACACTCACACAGAAAACTAGAGAAATAAAGGTTGGTGTTGGATAGAGGGATTTTTAGAGGAGGTTTTTGGTATGAGTAATGCTACACCTGTCCTGAAGCCTTGTGTTACCCTGTTTCCTGGGGGTCCCGAGAAGGACACCAAAATGTGCTCAACTATAGGTGGGGAAAATTAGCTCAGAGAGCGAAGCTGGGGTTTGGTGTGTCTCAGCACGTGGAGCTGACGGAAAGCTCGCCAAGCAATGAAGCAGCAAGGCGGTTGGAACTCGGAAGCGATTTGAAGAAGGTCTCAGAATCACGGGTTTTTATAGGGAGAAGTGTGACTGCAGGCTATGCCTTACTCGGGGACAACAATAGGTTTCGGATGCGAGACAATGTCTCTGTAAGGTCACAATTTAGCATGATGGAATCAGAGCTGAATTAACAATGGTGTAGCCCAGTGGTTCTCAACCTGTGGGTCCCCAGATGTTTTTGGACTTCAGCTCCCAGAAGCCCTGAGCATTGACCATAGTGGCTGGGGCTTCTGGGAGCTGAAGTCCATAAACATCTGGGGACCCACAGGTTGAGAACCACTGGTGTAGCCAGTATGTAAATACGCAACGCTTGACAGTGGATGGTTCAGCCTTTGTCAAGTTGCCTGCTTGGGGCAGGGAGACTTTTGTAGGTAGTGCGCATACATAATATGGTGTTTGCCGGGGAGGTCCCTCAAGCTGCAATCTGGCTATTTCTGGCTTGCCTGTATTGTTTGAGAATATTTCGGCATTTAAGTGCCGAGCCTAGTTTCGTGCTTGTCCAGGGGCCTCACAAACATGTGGAGAAGGGTGGTGGAATAAGGCCGAATTATGATATCAAAGTGATATTGGGTGCTATCGCCAGGCAGGCCTAAACTGCAGTAACACTGGGTAGTCTGAAGATAGAGTTCGTAGATATGGAGGCTCTCAGTATGCGGGAGTGAGGGGAAGGCTCGCCAAGCAAAGCAGCAGCAAGCCTGGATGGAAGTCGGGAGCGATCCAAGGAAGCTCTCAAAGTTAGGGTTTTTTATAGGGGAAAATGTGACCATAGGCTAGTCTGTTCTCGGGGAAAACAATGAGGTATGGGCTGGAGGCAAAGCCTCCAAAAGGTCCAAATTTAGCATGATTGAGTTAAGTCCAAATTGTCACTAGGGTAGCCAGTATTCAAACACGAAGTGCTTTACGATTGAGTATTTGGCTCGTCAAGCTGCCTGCTCGGGGCACGGAGTTCTTTGTAAGTAGAGTGCATGCATAATATGGTACTTGCCTTGAGGTCTCCTGAAGCAGCAGGATGGCTATTTCTGGCCTGCCTGTATTTGTTTGGAATATTACAGCGATTAGCAGCTGAGCCTGTTTGCGTGCCTGTCCGGGGGCCTCACAAGCACGTGGGAAGGAATAGGTGAGGAAGGCTAAATTATTGATATCAAAAGGATATCTAATATCCCCCAAGTCCGGCTAGAAACTGCGGTAACAGCATGCTGCACAGACAGCTGGCACCATCACAGAGAAGGATTTCAAGGCTGCATGGTGTTACCCTAAGAGGTGGGAGAATTTGAGGTCCACCTGCAATGCCAGTATCTCTTTAGAATTTGGGAAATTTTAGCTCAAAGGAAGCCTGCAAGAAGAGAGTAATGGCAGGATCTTTTCATCTGTGTATACCAGCACTAACTGTAGAGAGGACTCCAATTAGTTAAACAGAGTATTTTATTTGGAATTAACAAACACAGAAGAAATCAGACACTCTTAAGAACCATACAAGGCTATTGGAAAGTGAGACAAGAAAGTAGGGATGGGACAAATCCAGAATTTTCTGAATCGGGATCTGAATCCCTGGAAGGTTCTAGGAATCCACGAATCTCACGAATCTTGAATCTTTTGAATCCTTTTTCAAAAAAGAGTTTTAAAAGCAAGAGAAAGAAAGCACCTCTACTGAAAAAATGTTTTTGAAGCAGAATTTGACATCTTTGTTTAATGAAAAAACATTAAATAATAGTCTTAACTTTCAGGAAAACTTTTAGGATCCCTGGACCGCCCTGGTGCTGGTGGGAGAAGAGCAGGGAGCATGGGATTGTGCTCCCTGACACCTTCTGACACCCGCCCAGGCAGTGGTATACCTACCATAAACAGCACCTGAGACAAGCATGGAAATTGTGCCTCCCACCTTCTTACCCCTACCCCAGCCCCTAGCCCTACATGCATATTATTCCAGGTCCATCTTTTCTTTTCTACTTCTTTGTTAAACATGATTATGTCTCTGAGGAAAAACAAAAAACAAACTTCATTATTCAAAATATTTTATTTTTTCCATGAACAAACAATTTACAACATTAATATTATTTTTCTTGCCTTCATTGCTGCAAACTTGTCTATGATGTCCTTGAAATCCATTTTCATGTGCTGTATGTTCCTTCTTCTATACACCATAAACACACAGTGTGGATTTATGGTCATCACTCTCACCTCTGCAACAACAAGCTTATGAAGCTGCTCAGGCTGAGAGATGGTGACTGCCCAAAGCAATTCTGTTGGTTTCTTAGCAGATCTGAACCCATGTTGTTGAAGATAAGTGCTCTCTCTCTTGCTGTCTCTCTCTCTCTCTAAAATCCTGACTAAAGGAAGTCTGAGACCCAACGTGGTATAGAGGTTTGAACATTGGACTATGACCCTGGAGACCATGGCTGGAATTCCTGCTCAGTCTTGAAAACCTGACTTTGGTCAAGTCTAAGAGGTAACATAGTAGTCATGTTTAAATATTGGAAGGGATGGAAGATGGAAGATGGAGCAAACCTGTTTTCTGCTAGTCCAGAGACTAGGACATGGAGCAATGGCTTCAAGCTACAGGAAAAGAGATTCCACCTAAGAAAGGACTTATTGCTGGTAGGAGCAATTCAACAGTGGAATATTCTTCCTGGGAGTGCAGTGGAGCTAGCTTCTTTGAAGATTTTAAAACAGAGGCTGGATGGCCATTTGTCGGGAGAGCTTTGATGGTGTATTCCTGCAGGGCAGGTAGGACTTGATGGCCATTGTAATCTCTTCCACCTCTACGATACTATAAACAACTCCCATCCTTTCTCTCCCTCTTCCACCCTCCCATTTCTTTTCCCATCCCAAAAATTTAAAAAGATTTAGTGCATGGTTTGAGTGCCAGTTCCTGCCCCTATTTATCCACTTTTCATTGTGCAGCTTGAAGCAAGTTGCGTCACTCTGCTAAGTGGGACAGCCTGTCCTGAGCAGGGAGAGAGGGAGAGACTGACTTCTACCAGCATAAATGGAAATAAAGGCGCCAGAAAACAATGACCAAAGTGGCTTGGAAGCATCAGTTACTCTAAAATGATTCATGTGTATATGTTCCCCTATTGGGATAACAAATCTTTATAAGAATGATAAGAAAAAATGGAATATTCCTGCTTCAGGAAAGGAAATAACAATTGTTTAAACAGCATTCTGTATACAATCAGGTTTTTTATTTGTTTTGCAATGAATTAAATTCAATAGTCTTTAAACAGCAGTGGAAGCCACAACCATGGCTAGAAGTAGGAATTAACTTGTTACATCCTAGTCATCCTCATAACAATCCAGTGTAAAAGACACCAGCACTCTCATTTTTGGAGCCACTGTGGTGTAGTGGTTTGAGTGCTAGACAACTATTCTGAAATCCAAGGTTCTAATCTCTGCTCAGCCATGGAAACTCATGTGCAAGTCACAGTTTCTTTGTTACTGTGGTTTATAGTCTGAGCCTGAGGTCTACGAAATATAATTTGATATCAAAAGATTGGCCATTCCAAACTGCTCCCTTCCACATGCTTGCAAGGCCCCCTGGCAAGCGTGCACACGGACACGGCCGAACAGGCTGAAAAATACAAGACAGATCCAGGCAGGCCAGTAATTCTCCGGCATGCAGCTTCAGGAGACCTCCAGGCAAGTACACTTTAAACCTAAATTAACTATGCACCAAGCATACAAAAGATTCTCTGTCCCGAACAGGCAGCTTGACGAGATTAGCACTTCTGACTACTCAACTGTCAAACACTCCCCATTTGCATACTGTCTGCACTATTGACAACTCTGTCAAAATTCAATCATTTTAAATTCTTTCGGAGGCTTTGTCTCCAACCCGAAACCCATTGTTTTCCCCGGGAATGGACTACCCTACAGGCACATTTTCCCCTATAAGTACCCCTGATTTTGAGCGCTTCTTCGGATCGCTTTTGGCTTCCATCCTGCCTTGCTGCCGCTCCGTTTGCCGAGCCTTCCCCTCAGCTTCTATGTGCTGAGAATCTCCGCTCCAACTGACTTTCTTCTGACTACCTGGGCTACAGGATCAGGTGTAGTATTCGCCCCTGAAAATCTTTCTCAAAATCTCCTATCAAATTTCCTTCCTTTACTTTCTTAGGTCTGTGTGAGTGAGTACGTAAGTGCACAGTGACTGTCTTTTAAATAAAGAAAACATTTTTAATTTCATTTTGCTTGGCTTTTGACACGGTCTGACCCCGTAAACACTGGGTTCAAGATCTCGTTAAGTTGCCCTGCCTTTTGCATTGCTACAGCTTGTGCCCTGGCTAATTCCCATTCTCCATTATTTGGAGCACATTGAGGTGTCCCCCAGGACCCCAGAAATCAGGGTAACATCTCAGCCTTTGGAGGAAAGCACTGGCAAGCCCTCTTTGAACAAATCTTTCCAAGAAAACCATGTGATATGTTCACCTTAGGGTCATCATAAGTTGGAAATGACTTGAAGGCACACCACAACAAAAATGTGAGCACATTATAACCCAGTTTGCTTCAAATCCTTCAAAAGGCAGCATGAAGCAGTCTTGCAAAGTCTTTTCTGATTTCCAGTTCCAGCTGCCAAGTAGTAGGGGCAAGACCCATAGGGCAGTGATAGATAGTGCTGAAATCACCTAGCTGCAATAATTCAGTCTTTCTTCCTCACCAGGGAAAATATACTGGTAGCTATAGAAGAGATGCTAGTTTCTAGCACCAATTCAGATCACCAAGTGCCTTAAGGGGGATTTCTCAAGGACATGTCACCCAGATGACTGAAGTTTTTTAATCCATTTTTTTCCTGTGGGAAGATTAGCATAGGAATTCAAAGGTGTTATGTGGTGCTAGTGTTACACTGCACAAAGGATAAACAAGGATAAACACTTTCCTTTAAATTAATGAAAGAAGGTGAAAGAGTTGCCTGGAAATAACTTGCTCATTGTTGATCCTTATCAATAATTTGATCAATAAAAAAGAAAAGCTGCTAACAACTAGTAGTTCATAAATTGTGCTAACAAACTAAATTCCAAAATGAGAAAATGCTGATGTCTCTTATATTTTTCTTTTTCTTTGACTAACCCCCCTTTCCTCTGTAACTACAAGGGATAAGTAGCCTTCCAGATGCTGCTGAGGTTCTCTCACACTATAGTGTTTGATTCTGGTTTAACTACCATGGCTCCTAAGGAATACTGGGATTTGCAGTTAGGGAGGAGCATTTAGAATTCTCAGCCAGAGAGCTCTAGTACCTTCCCAAACTACAAACCTAGGGATAAAATAGGATGCAGTCATGGCAGTTTGAAGTGGAACCTCAGAACTGTAATTAAGTAGTGTGAAAGGGCCCCTGAACTGCCACCTCCCCACAACCCTGGCCAGCACATCCAGTGATGAGGAATTCTGGGACCAATTCAGTAATCTTCACCAATATTAGAGAGCCACACAATTCCCACTCCTCCTGTTGTCCTCTTTTCTGTTAACCTGTGAGGAGGGAAGAACAGGAAGGTACAAAATTGGATTTGGAAAGAGTGCTGCTAAGAAGCAGAACAGAAGGAAACTACAAACACTGCCTAGGAAAGGGTGTTTTTTTTTTGGACTACAGTTCCCAAAATTCTCCAGCTAGCATGGCTCAGGATTTGGGGAACTGTAATCCTAGAAACTTTCCAAGTTCTGAGGAAAAGATCTATAAAGGAGACAGAACTAATCGAAGGTGGGTAGTTACCGCTACCACAGCAACTACAGTCCCTCCACGGCAATTTCATTTGAAATGAAGGTGGGACATGGGTTCAAGAGCTTAGAGCAAAATAAGCTCCAGCTAGGGGGAAAAAAACTGGGAAAGCTATCTGGCTGGCAAGGAGAAGAAGACAGAGAAGGCTGAAAGAAGGCAATCCTCTGATCTTTTCCACTGCGGAATGCAAATACAAAGAGGTGTCAGAGTCCAAGAGGCAGTGTCAACATGATTTACGGTTGCACCTCCCTCACAGCAGCAACCATCCCCAAGGTGTGGGGGGGGAGGGAAATCAGCTCGTCAGCAGAAGCAGTTCTCAGAAAACCAAGAGTTGAGTTTTTAGAATACTAGTAAGAACTTCAGTGGATTGATAGCTCAATTCTAGGAATGAGTTTATGTCTTTGTGACTTACAACAAAGAGTTTATGACTTACAACAAAGGAAGCCTCATTAAACTCAGAGGACCGATTTCTGAGTAAACCTCTAAGTTAGAGATAACATTACAGTTTGTAAGTTTACTAAACTGAAGTCAGTAGGGTTCTCTGAATAAACCCTATGGAGAGGATCGGGCTACAAAAATATTTATTGTTAGAGTATTTATAACCCCATGAGATTGGCCTCACCTGAGCCTCCTCTCTGCTCCCTGCCTGCCTGCCAGCTTGCTGCCGCTGCTGCCAAGAGTGCAGCAGAGTGGACGAGGAGAACTGACGCTCCCTCGATGACCTGCAAAGTCAGTGAGAAGCTCTAGGCAGGCAGGCAGGCAGGCAGCAGCAGCAAAACAGAACGAAAAGGGGAACCTGTCTGTGTGGGGAGATCCAGGTGAGCTCAAGGAAGAGGAGGAGGCAGTGAGTGCCAATGTAGTGGGGAGATGAGACTGAAGCATGGCATCTGCTGCCAAGTGCTTCTGTTCTCAAACTGTCATGGTGTTTTTCACAGCGCTTCTGCCACCCGCCCGGGGCAGGATTGGGCCAGCAGCAGGCAGCAAAAGGGTGGGGAGTGTGAGATTGTGCTCCCCCACTACCTTCTCCCACCCTCCACGGCAGGATTCAAAAGATTCGGTTTGCCTATTTTGGCAGGAGGGATTCGGATCCCCGAATCTCGAATCTTCCCCAGGATTCGAGGATTTGGTTGGCCCATCCCTACAAGAAAGATTGGATAGAGAGACATGGGGTGGAAAGGGTGATAGTTATGAGTCCTGAAGAAGATTGAAATGGGGTGGCTCAGACCACACCTCAGGATGGCATGGAGGAACAGGAGTCTGGGGTACCACATGAGCATAATGCACCCAACATGCCACAATTTGCTGGGTCCAAAGCTGGGGTATGTGCACTCTGTTTCCTACCCTGAAGGAAGGTGCATGGACAAAGTGGTAACTGCTTTCTCATGGGGTTGACAAAGGAGTCCACAATCAGCTGATTTTCTTAATGCTGGGTGACAAAACATCAACAGGAAGCATGGCAATCTCTTAACGTCTGGTCGGGCAGAGGATTTAGGAAAGATTTCCATAGGATAACATCATCGGATGGTCTGTGATTGCTTCACCTGGACAATTTTGCCTTCCAATGTTCTCAGGGAGTGCTCATAGCCTGCAGTCTTGAAAGGATTATCAGAAGTTCATAAGCATTGGGATTTCCCACCTAATCCTCTCTGAACTTATGATCTGACCATGTTTGGGGTCATCCTGACCTGGCAACATGTTTATAGCCAGTGCATTTTCAAACATATTTTTCTGCCATGAATATGTCCAATTATGAAAGTAGCACATGCCTCAGAGTGGGGGTGTACAGTGTGGTAGCAATGGGAACAATACACCTGTGACACTAAGGAGGAGGGAGAAAGTAAGACCAAGAACAATGGAGCCACAATATCACATTCACAAGAAACATCCCTCTGAAATCTCTAGTAGCTTTGTCTGACAGAACAGTGACAGAAAACAGGAGACAGAATCTAAATTTTGTCATGGGATTTGCCATACTTGATTTCATGATGCTGTTCTTCATAATGTCTCCTTTTAAAAGGTCTGAAGTATTTTATTCTGGTTCTCAAGAAACACAGTTTCACTTACTGCTACTTCTGGTATCATTAACATCATCATTTATTTATTTGTATAGCACTATCACTGTACATGATGTTTGACTGGTAAAAGAACTTGTACCCTTTCCAGCACTGCAAAACTGTCCCCACACAATCACTAATATGTCTCTTTTTCCCTAGGATAAAACTTAACTCATCCTTGTTCAGTACTTTGGGCTAGAAGTCCCATCTTCCCTCACTGTTGGCCATTCAAACTGGGGCTTTTGTGAGTACAAGTTCAAAAATATCTGGAGGGCTAAAAGTTCCCTACAGGAAGGAGTTGGTCACTGGAATCAAAACACTTGGTACTTTGGGGGGTGGTTACCATGTAATGTTTGAACTGATGACTGTGGAACAGGTCAAAGAAGAGTATAGTTGTCATATACTAGCAAGCTTTGGGTTCAGAGAACAGGCCTAGAAGGTTCAATGCTTTGTTCAGAACAGCAAAGAAACAGCAGCACATCCTGGCAACTGCAAAGACTAAAGACTTGTTGGATTTTCAGTATGTTATAAGCACCAACATTACAAATTTGTGCACACAAGCATTCTATTTGATACCTAATTAAAACTTTTTCCCCTGAATCTCATTCTGCCTGCCAACTGCATGCTGCATCTGTTCCCTCTTATCAATGTTTGTTAAAACAAGATTCCCTCATTCCCAGAACACTGTTTCTCATTCAGTTCCATCACTTCCTTCTAACCTCTTTCAAAGAGCAAAGCACAACATGGCTCTACATGGCATGGCATTGCATGTCAGGGACAGAAAAGCTGAGCTGACATTCTGTCCTTACAGTTGGTCCCCCACCCAACATTCCTCTCTAGCCTGGCTTATTTGAGTATGTGACATGAAACATGTGAATCAAACAGAGGGCTCTAACATACTGGGTGTCCACCCATTCTCATTCACCAGCCAGCAAGTGTTTCCAGTTAACAAAATATTGCTGTTTCCCCTTGTGCTGTTCTGAATCCAGAATTTCAGAAATGCTGGCCTTACCCCACCATGATTTGTGGGGAAGGGGCTGGTTGGGCAGGGTGCCACTTGCCTGGTGCAATGGCTCTTTTGAGAACGTTGAAATGAAATACAGGATGGATTTGTCAGAAAGACTTGGGCAACTCTAGTTCAGGAGTCATATCATTCACTAAGCATAATATGGAATGGCCCAATTTTTTAGAAGGCCACAAAGGAACTTTGTGGATAACACACTATGCCCTCCTGGCTAAAAGTTCCAATTCTGAGCTCTTTTCTAATTGGTGTACCTTTTTTACGCATCTTTAGCACGGTCCAAAATTGAAACTATAACCATCCAAACAGTCTTAACCTTTTGCATCCACCCAGCTACTGGGTGTGGATCTGTCTGGATGATCTTGTCTGGTAAATGTTTTGTCTGCCCATACACAGTTTCAAATGGGGTGTCCCTAGTACTATGATGGACACCATTGTTGTAGGCCATTTCAACAAAGGAAACAAACAGAAAAAAAGTTATTCTGTTTATAGTTCATGTAACATTATAGGTATTGTTCCAAAATTTTGTTGTTTCTCTCAATTTGTCCACTCACTTCTGGATGGTTGGCTATGCTGTTTCATCCACCCTCAACATTCTTAAAAACACTTTACACAACGGGAATGTGAATTGGCTGCTCCAATCAGACACTATTTTGCTCAGCACCCTGTGCAATTGATACACATGTTATTTTGAGCACAAACAAGGCACTCTTTCTCATAGCTTTCCATATCAGATCTCAGACCCAGCCACAAAATATCCCTCCTGCAAACCCCAAATGCTCAGCCAATTTGACATTGTGGCAGTATACCAAAATCGTTCTTTTCAAAGTCTCAGGGACATCATTTTTTCTCCTTTACACTATACTCCCTCTCTGTAACTGAGTTCCATTTCATGTTGCTCGGCCCAGTCATCTTTCCTTGTTGCCACACGTAGGCTTTCTAACAGTGTTTCCACATTCAGCTTGCCTTCCTCCCCACATTTGACTGCAAGTCATAACTGCTAGCCCTAACTGCTGAGGTGTTAGCAGCCATACACCCTCACACTTTCATATAGTCTAATTGGCAAATCTTAATTGGCATGAAATTAAGTTATATACACTTATGGCTAAAAGGCCATGCGAAGAAGGGACGCTGGCTGAGAAGATGTGCAAAAGTAGGTCAGAGGTGACCTCAGCATGGCCAGGTCATAAATTTGCAGTGGATTAGCTGGGAAAATATGCCTTAATGGCTCTAAGCTAATCCTCTCAACTGCCCAACCTCAGAAAACAATAGTCAAGCCCAGGTACAGCAGGCAAACACCCCTGCTGTGTGTTTTTCCTACCAAAACCTTCTCCAATCATATTTTCCAACCAAGACATTGAGACAACCAATCTGTTCCAGACCTTTTTTGTTTACTCTGCCAGAAATCAATTAATTCACACCCCTTCAGGGAGGGAAAGAGAGTATAAAAACCCTCTGTTTTGAAAGGGTACTTTGAGTACATCAGATGCTGAATGTCACTATGTCACTTTGGCCCTTTTCACACCTTACGACAGCCCTTCTGCCTCCCGCATCAGCTTCCTGGTAGCGCGACCGTCGCACTAGCATCCTGCCCCTTCCTTCCGCAGTGCAGTCTGGGAGCTGTAGGCTGCACTGGGGGAAGGAAGCGCAACCGGGCCGGCTCGCTGAAGCACTGCATGCAGGTAAATGCGAGAGGGTGCCGCAAGCATTGCACAAGCGTGCAGTATTTTCGACCGAAAATAAAAAATGCGCACGCGCCCTGCTTTAGCCTCATGAGCGTCGCGCGAGTGGGAGTGCGTTGTATGGAGTGACACTCCCATTCACGTGACGCTCAAGGGGTGCTCGCACAAAAAAAAGCATGCGAAAAGGGACTTTGATTCCTAATTGTACTATCCTTAGACACAAGTCTAAGCCACATTGCTGCTTCTTCGCTACACTTCTGGATTGGGAACTATCTCCCATTTCACCCTTAAATCTTACTTATCTTAAAACTTTTCCTCCTTTTTCCTTTGGCTAGCCTTGTGTGATTGTGTGAGTACTCACGTGTGATTGTTAATTCCCCCAATAAAACACATTTTAGTTTACTTTTGAATCTCTGGTTAGTTCTTCCCTGCAGAAGTCCCTGTAAACTTTGGTGTCAAAGATCTTGTTAGGTGGTAACCTAACACACAGGCCTCCTAATTTGAGCTAATAATTCCCCACCATTGATCAGAGGTACATGGGTGGACCCTTGAGACACACGTTTTGGGGTAATAAGGGATAAACATTGTCAATCATCTCATTGTTGGGGTTGTCATGCTGAGGTAAATGAGACAATGCATCAACTACTATTTTTCCCCCTGGTAAATACTTTAAATTTAAACTTACAGAAAAACTTCGCCCACTGTACTTGTTTTGGGGTCAATTTGCACAGGTCTGCAGAGCCTCTAGATCAGCGGTTCTCAACCTGTGGGTCCCCAGATGTTTGTGGACTTCAGCTCCCAGAAGCCCCAGCCACTATGGTCAATGCTCAGGGCTTCTGGGAGCTGAAGTCTAGAAACATCTGGGGACCCACAGGTTGAGAACCACTGCTCTAGATTGTGATGATCTATCCAAATCAATTTGGGTTTCATTGGCCTTTCTTGAAAGAAACGCACATGGTCTCAAGCACCCCTCACCATCTGCCTGGAGCAGGACCATTCCCAACAGAGTACCACTAGCATCTACCTTACTACAAGAGGGCATGTGAGGTCTGGGTGCTTTAAAACAGGTTCAATACTGAACAGTCTCTTTGAGTTTAGAACTTCATTTTGGTTTACTTTGTCCCTCTCCTTTGTTTATCTCCTTTTCATTAGTTTTCAACAAGTCTGTCAGGGGCAATTCCACCTAGGAAAAATTGGGAATTAACTGTCTGTAGAAATTGGCAAACCCCCCAGAACTTTGCAACTGTCTATGGTTCTTGAGGGCATCCCAATCTAAAATACTCTGTACCTTTGACAGGTCCATCTCTATCCCCTTATTTGAGATGTAGTGCTCCAAATAATCCAGTTTGTCAGGATGAAATTAATATTTTGACAATTTAACATACAATGATGGTTTAGCAATTTTCAGCATTTTATTCACCAAAGTGGCAGGCTTTTCGTAAGTTTAGCTACAAGTCAACACATTATCCATATACACCAAAATCCCTTTATACAAATATTCATATAGTACTTCATTGATTAATTGCAGAAAACCTCTGGGGACACTACTTAAACCAAAGTGTTACCCTGACTTCTGCGGGTCCCTTGAGGGACACCTTGATTCGCTCCAAAAATGCAAAGATTGGGGAAATTATCGGAGCAAAATGAGGGGCAGGATAACCCAGCAGGATCTTCTACCCAATTTTTACAGGGTCAGACCAAGCAAAAAGCCAGACAATTGTACCAATAAATGGATTTTATTAATAACTGTGTTCTCATGCACCAACGCACTCACTCACTCATGCACACAAGGCCTATTGAGAAAGGAAAGAGGTGAAAGTTGATAGGGGATATAGCGAAGAGAATGTAAAGGCAGTGACACTGCACCTATCCAGAAGTCTTCAGTCCAAGAAATGGCGAGAAGGACAGAGGTCAGCAAAGAGATGTGGCTGAGGAGATCACTTGACTAACAGAGTGCTGGTCTGCTAGCATGGCAGGGCGTTCTCCAAAGAGAACCTCAAAAACAGGAACTACTTATAGGGCAGAATGTACCTCAAGGGCAGGTCCTCTCCTGGGAAAAACAATGGCCAAAATAAAAGGAACCTGATAGTTTGCATGATTGGTTTATGTAAATGGACCTTACCCTTGTAGGAATTTCCAAACTCTGAGTGGCTCAACCTGGGGAAAACCCAGTAATCCCTTCAAGTTGGCTGTTTGTGGCTGAGGACCTTTTTATTCATGCGGACATGTCTAGCTTGAGGTCTCCTTGGGGAAACGTGACTAGTGATTTTCTTGGCCTTGACCTAGTTTCGGTCATTCGACCTATTTGTCTATGCACCCACCTGGGCAACCTCTCTGGCATGGAGGGCATATTTGATATCAATTTTATATCCCCCTGGGTTGGGGTCTGCCACTGGGGTAACAAAAGGGCATTGCTAAATATTCAAATATCCCCAATGGAATGTTGAACACTACCTTCCACTTATCCCCTCCCATTTGCACACTTGGTAGTATACGTCTCTCAAACCTAGCTTGGTGAAAATCTGACCTGTTGCCATCTGTGATAACAGGTCTTTCATTAAGGGCAAGATGTGCTGCTTGGAAGTGTATACTATGTTCACTCTTGTAAAATCTGTCACTAGTCTCAGTGACCTATCATTTTCCTGGAAAACACTAGTGTGCCCATGGATGATCTGGCTAGCTGAATAACCCCCACTGCAAGTTTTTATCTATGAATTCTCAGAGCACCTCCATCTCTTTGGAAGACAGAGTACAATTTTGTTTTAGGTAATTTGCCCCTTGCTTCCAATTCAATAGCACAGTCAGTGTCCTGGTGGGACAGAACAATATCATATTTCTTTTCTGACCCTACTTTGTGAAAGTCAGCATATTCCACTGGCATCCCCCAATAACGGGATCTGTCACTCTCCTAAGCTTCTCAGAGGTTTTGTTCATCTCCTACCTCTCCACAACCTGGTGTTGAACCACTCTGGTGGCAGTTTGCTCACATGTACCCTCATCACCCTCTCAAAGGGAAACAAATAGTCTCAGCTTTCCATCTTCCATGAATGTCATAGAAACATAATCAGTTCAGTCCCAGGACTACCGGGTAATTAGCCAGGGGGCAGTACAAATTGTATTATCTCCCAGTAGTTCCCCACTCCAAAGTACACTGGGGAGTTTTGAAGTCTGAACAGACCTCCTTTCATTGCACTACTGTCCATCTGGACAAAATTGACAAGGATATCTAGCTCCTTGCACCAACTCCAAACCCACAGCCACTGTGGGGTTTATTAAATACTGTGTGCAACCCAATCCATAATGACCATTAAGTCCGTACTGCTCCCACTCTCAGAGTGTCTCACAAGAAGGAAAATTGGTCTGGTATTCACACTCACCATGATTTCACTGTACCCGTCAGTGCTCAGAACAGGTAGTGTCATTTTCCTGATGGGTCCTTGTTGCTGTCTTCCACTGCACCTGCGTTGTCCTCCTCCACCTAGGAGTCATGCCATGTCTCCTCCATTGTCAGTGCTGGAGTGGAAGGGCAGATTTCACAAAAGATGAATTTATCAAGCTCAGAAAAATACTGGGAAGAATCCCATGGCTACAAATGCTAAAGAAAAAATACGCCTAGGGTGGGATTTTAGGAAGAAGAAGCTCCTAAAAATAGAATCAGAAACAATTCCATAAATGAAGCAAAATGGGAAACATCTGAAAAAGCCAATGTGGTTGCATAGTAAACTCAAGAAGGAAGTGAAAACAGAAAAGAGCATGTATAAGGAATGGAAGAAAGGACAAATCATGAAGGAAGAATACAGTTGTGTAGTTCAAGCTTGCAAGAATAGTGTAAGGAAAACTAAAGCTTAAAATGAGCTGAGACTGGCTACACAAGGTAGAGGCAACAAAAAGGGTTTTTTTCCACACATGTTCAAAGAGAATGAGGAAGGATATGGTGGGACTGCTGTTCCGCAAGGATGGTAAAATGCTAAGAGATCACAATTAAAAGGTAGAACCACTCAATACCTATTTTGCTTCAGTTTTTCCCCAAAAGGAAGACTGTATGTTTCCATGCATCAACAGAAACCTTGACAAGAAATCTGGGTTGGAAATCAAGATTGTGATAAGAAGCTAGCCAATAATCATCTGGGTAAGCTAAATGAGTTCAAATCTGCAAGGCCACATGGCCTGCATCGCAGCGTATTGAAAGAACTTGTGGACATGTTTGCAGAACCACTTGCCATAATTTTTTTATAAATTTTGGGGAACAGGTAAAGTCCAGAGGGTTGGAAATGAGGAAACATTCACCCTGTCTTCAAAATGGGGGGGGGGATCTAGGAAACTACAGGCCAATCAGCCTGACCTCAATAGCAAGAAAAATATTAGAATGGATTAAGCAGGAATCTGTGTGCAATGCACAATGCATTGATTAGTAGGATCTAGCGTAAATTTGCCAAGAAGAAATCCCATCAAACTAGCCTTATACAATGCACTCTCTTCTGGTGCAACTTCTGTATGTGCAAATATGAGGTCACATAAAGTGTTTCTCCCATTATAGTCAATAGACAGAACAAGCACACACACACACACACGTTGCATCCATTGACTACAATGGAACACAACCTTCATGTTTTTTGTTTTACATAGGAGTCCCTAGAACAGAATCCCCACATATACGGCAGTGGTACTGGGTTTTATTTTGTTCAGATCATTAATTCAGTAGATTGTGGGAATGCTGCAGATATTGTTTACCTGGATTTCAGCAAAGCAGTTGATAATGTCTCCCATATTTTTAAAAAATATTTTTATCTAACATCATACTAAAAATATAAAACCATACATAAGGAAAACAAATAGTCCTAACCTTAAAGAGAAACAGAAACAAAAAAAGGGTGACTTCTAACTCTCCAAAGAGCGGCTGTTATGTGATATGTTAATACACTTCCTCTAAGTTAAATACTGTGAATTTTTGAACTTATCTAGGATCTAAGAAAAGTCAGAGAAGAAAAATTATGTAAAATTAATCACTAATATATTCATACCATTCATTCATATATAGTTAATATATAATATAATAGGTATTATCTTCTACAATATTATTTCTACTCCTACTCTTCCAATCCCACTATTGCAATTTTCCTGCAGTAACCTCTAAAATAGCTTTTAGCCTTTTCACATTTCTTCTTAAATTTGATCAAAGACCTTTCTTTGATCAAAATAGTCAATTAATCCATCTATGCCATATTAAGCCATTTCATCTCCTAGTCATTTTGAGATGATATTGTGCGTTCTGTCCATTTCTGAGCATACTTACTGCCATTGTCATATATTTTGCTTCTCCTCCCCCCACATTGTTGCCCAGTGACACAGGGATGAAGACCCTTTGCTGGCCTCGCATGAGAAAGAGGCCAGGACATCACTGTGTGATGAGCCATTGCGCAGAGGGCAAGGGGCTCAGAGTGTACATGGCTACTTACCACTCAGCCTGAGCGGTGTGACAAGGAGGAAGGTTGTGGAGAGCCAGCGATTGGACTGTCGCTTAGAGAAGTACCCCTTTTGTTTTCTTTTATTCTGTGTTCTTTTTCAGGGATTCCCCTGTGCTTCACCCTGCTCTCTGCTCCATCTTTAGGCTCCCTTGCACATTGGGGTTGGGGGTCTTCCTCACCTTAAGGGTGAGTGGCCATTCTGTGGTGGGCACACTCCTAGACACAGCAGTGCTTTGTCTGCTGGGGAGGGAGGGTTCCTGATACTCCCCTTTGTTCTATTTCAGCACTGCTTGTTCTACCCAGGGTTTCTGGCACTGGAAAATAGGAGCCACCAGGAGAGTTCTTTCTGCGGGGTGCAGGTCAGTGTAGCATGGTGCACTTGCTTGGCATCTGGAGCACTTTGCATAGTATTTGGAGCTGACTGCATGGTAGCCCAGTGACTAGCGCATGCGCTGCACTTGGCCATGTGGCCATCTAGGTAGCTCCCAGCCTGAGCAGTAATATTCAAAGCGTTTTCACTGCTGACCAGAATTAACTATGGTTGTTATTGTTGTCAGTTTTTTTCCTCTTCTTTCTTCTAGGGGGACACAGGTGACTGGATCTAGTCATCTCTAAACCTGGTGGTAGTGGGCCACTCCATTTACTATAAGCCAGTTTACATGTACCAGTAACACTTGTCCAGATATGTACTTAGTGAGTTCAATCAGTCTTTGCCTAGCTCAACATAATCTGCTCACTGAAATTAAAATTGATTTACTTCCCTCCATAGGCTCATTTTGTTTCACCTGCTGGGTTCAATTGGATTACAGCTAGAATTAAGCACCCAATATACAGATATATATATAAACTACATTAGATATACAGAGAGAGAATTAAAAAAAGGGGGAGCCAATTTCTTAACTTGACTACTTTGCATTAATACTGTTGGTGTTTCCTGCTGGCTGAAATGTGTATAGCAAGGAAACCCAGGGAGGGGAAGCTAAAATACACATTAGGGAATAAAGTCTGGTTATTCTGATCACTTTACAAACCTACTGCCTGGCTCACTTCCATGTCAAGAGGGGATAAAATTACTGAAGCAGTCATACTCACTTGGCATGGCACCTAAGAGAGGTCAGACCTCTGCAGAGGGCAAAAGCCCAGCCAAAAAAGCACCTCCAGGCTCCCCCCTCATGGCATCTTCCTTTTCTGGAGAGGAAGATTCCATTGACATTACAGCTGCCATGCTATCTAAGTTGCAGGCTCCTGAAGGGGCTAGGCACACCAAAACACGTAGAAAGAAAGGTATAGGCTCTAGGAAAGTTGTTACATAAGCTAGCATGGCTAATGAAATTCTTGCCCATTTCAAAGCTCTTGAACACGGCAATAAGGGCAAGGAGCAAAGGGAGACATCAGCATTGATGTAAGAGCCAGTGGCCTCCCTGTGCCCAGCAACTTCAAATACTTACCAGACTGAGGAGACCAAGACAGCCACTGCAGGGTTAGGTGAGCCACTGGAATCAGATGGGGGGTATGGTTATAGTTGGCCCTGCAGCCCTTTGGAGTCCACCCATTAGTCAGCCAGTGGGTCATTCCCTCTCTTAAGTCAGCGTGATGAACCCTACAGGGGCCTGGGTGGGCACCCCTATCGCTCAGTAACCTGCCCACTTGTGGTTTCCCCTGGATGTCCACCATGGCAGGGGGTTCTGCAGGCATACCACTAGGGAGGCCATCGCAGTAGGAGGCCATGGCCCAGGCTAACCTGGAGGGTGTCCTGGGAGATCATATGTTTGCCCCTGGGAAGGACTTGGCCCATGCAACCACTGAAAAATCCTGAAGGGTGATTATATTGACATCTTATCTCTCCTTTACTAGGAAATGGAGAAGAAGGAGAATGAAGATTTGGACAAAAGGGAAAGAGAAAAATTTAAGCAGTTCAGGACAGATAGGAATTGGTCCAACTGGCTATCAGGTTTCCTAATCTACACGGGGATGGTGTCAAGAGGACAACCACTTGAGGCTTATGCTCTATTTGCTTACATAGACACCATCTAGAGCATATGTGAATTTTTCTGGGCATGCATGGCTCCTTTACAATGAATCATTTCACATGAAGGCAGCCAGATATCCCAACATGAGCTGGGACATAATTCACCCACAATTTTGGGTGCAGGTGATGACCCCTGCACACCCTACTCAAAGTGAGGGGGTGGACAGCGGTCATCTGATCCCAAACAGCAAGACCAGCATGATCACACACTCTCTGAGAACCCGGAGGCAGCAACCAAAATTGCTGTGCTGGGAGTTTGGGGTGCACATGGCCTGTGCGCGTCAACCATGCAGGTACAAGTACAAATGTTCCATTTGTGGCAGCCCCCATTCCTTTTGTAACTGCCCCAAAGGAAAGGGGCTTAGCCTAATTAAAGTGGATAAACTGTTGGCTTGGCTCACTCTTTACTCAAACCAGGAAGCAGCCATATATTTGAAGTACAGATGCTGTCATACTGGAGTTTATTTCCAGCATGTCATACTGGAGTTTATTTCCAGTCCCTTCAAGTTGATTCCCACCCTTGAAAGACTGGAAATCCCTCCAGAGTTTATTAATTCTTGCTGCCACCACCCACTGAATTCTGTATATCTGAGCAGTACAGTGGGACACTGCTCAGTGGATTACCAATCTCTGTGTTTAAGAACCTTTCCTTCCCTCTCACCTCCCCCTTCTGAGTGAGAGAAGTCCTATCTAAGTGTGTGCCGATGGCGTGGGAATGGAGAAGGCAGAGGTTTTACAGAAAAGCATTTATTCAAGGCATGCAAATAAACAAGACAATAACACACATGAGAGGCTCCCCCCTCCCAGGTACACTTAAGTTACAAGTAGTTACAAAAACAGATGCATTCTTTAGATCAGCCAACTCCAAAATAATAAACAGCCCTAACACGACTAACTATCTTATTCCTAATTACTCACAATTAGGTTCACAGGCTTAGATGGTCTAAGAGAGAAGAGAGGGGCCAGGCGGCGAGGCATGCCTGCAGCCTACGACTGGCACAGATCTCATCTCTCAGAGGTTCCTTTGATGTCTCTTTGTTCTCTCTCTCCACATGGCCTCCCAAGAAGTTTTATAACTTCTCCCTGGAAGCATCTCGAAGCATCCCGAAGATGCTCACCTCTTTCCTTTTTGATTGGTCAATTCTCACCCTGTGACCTGTGATGTTGACCCACACTAAAATGTAATCTAATCCCAACACCTCATTAACCCTTGGTTTACCTGAAGAGGGAAGTATCCCCCTTTAGCTAAGTCTAGATAATGGGAAGCCCCATTATCACAGACGCACTTCAGGGATTAAGATTCCCTTTCAGGGAGTTCGACACCCCTTAAGGGAAAAAACCTACAATCTGTTTTGGGGCTAGAACATGTTGTTAGAAAGAAGTTAAATAAGGAACTGTCTGAGGGTGAGGTAATCGGTGCTTTCCTCTACCCACCTGTCCCCAACTTAAGACTCTCACTCCTAAGTGTGGTCCCCAAAAAAGTGCAGGGCAAGGTTAGGCTGATTCACCATGTATCTTACCCCGAAGGCGAATCAGTTAATGATGCCATCCCTGTGGGGCAGTGCTCAGTATGTTACACTTCTTTTGATGCTGCGGTGAGGGTTATCTGATTCTATGACACCGGAATTCTGTCCGAGCGAACCTCTGCCTGATGTGATGCTGAACCTATGACTGAGGATCTGTGTATCCTGCTTGTACATATAGTGTATATATTGGAACTTGAAGAATAAAAGCCTCCAGGTATTTTTTGGATGGCAACTCTGTGTGCTAGAGTTACTAACCAGTGGGTAGAGTGGGGTCAGTGCTGATGCTGTATGTTACACTCTGCAGCTGCTCATGCTTGTTGCTGTTTTGATACTCTGCTGTGTGTTTATCGCTTGCCTCTGAGACACGTTTTGCTCAGAGCGCAGCGGTTACTGGGAGGATTTTGTGCTAGGAGCTGTGAAATCCATCTCCCGACAATCTTAAGTCAAAACGTACTAACTGCAAAAGTCTATATCTTTTATTTGTTGTTCACTCCTTCAACCAGACCATACATGAGGCATAGAAATAAGTTCTCAAGTCTGAGAGCTCCCCCCGCCTCCATTTTGCACCTTGAACTGTCTTCATCTTCATTCTTGGTTTCCCCCCCTTGCCACAACATTTTAGGAATGTCTTTTTGCCATTGTTTATTATTCAGTGTTATTGGAATTGTCTGAAATAAGAAAACCATTTTGATAACACATTCATACCTGAGATTCTCCCCAGCAGAGACAGATTCAGTTTTGACCAACATTGAAAGTCTAACTTAACATCATTCGTAATTTTAATATAGTTTTTCTGAAATAACTTTACATTATTATGTAGTGAAATTGCTCATCAGTGTAGGCTGTGCTGAGTTACAGTGACCAGTAGTCTGACATGTAATAAGGCAGTTTCATATTTGAATTTTCTAACCTCAGTCTAGATGCTTTTGGAATCATCTTCAAAATCTAGTAAGCACAGAAGGTGAGATACATTATTCCATCCAACTCACATAAAGTACTGCACACTTCACCAGCACACTGCTTTCTGCTACCCGAGAGACTGATGGAAGAAAAGAATCAAACGAGACATAACCTAATCATTTTAAAAGCTCCTTTAAGATGGTGGTAAGAGCAATCTCACTGCCTCACATGCTAATATTCCAACTAATCCTCTACTAATTTATTTTATCAAATTAAAAAAATAGAATATTCTCTGAACACAAGGGTATTCCATTCTTGGGGATCCCAACAGAAAACCACACGATCCATTTGTAAAGAGGCCTTTTCTGCCAAGAATACAAAATTAATAAAGTAGGATTAAGGGAAGATAGGGTTTCAGCTGAAAAATTAATGATAGCAATTCTCATGGTGGTAGTGAATCTATTCCACATTTGAATAATAAATAGGATCACAAAATGAAACAAGAATGGAGGCTAAACTGTAGATGTCCAATACATTTTCTCCCTTCTGTGTTGGCTCAAAAAGTAGAATGAAAAAATATTACAGTACACAATGCCATGGGGGTGCTGATTACACAAATGCTATCATCCAAATACAGTTAATAATAACAATATTTTTATTGAAATTGCATATAAATAATTCCTGCATAGAAGTATCCAAGCATAAATTCTAATCACTGTACAAAAATTGAAAAGCAAGTCGCTCTTAGATGATATACAATCTAAAGAGACAGAGAAGACAAAAGAATTTGTAGCATAGTAGGATGTGAAAAAGCCTTCAGATTAGTGCAGGTTGTCAAATCTCCAACATTGCTGGAAAAAATAAATCAAACTTTTTTTTCTGGATCTTATTTTAGTTGTAGCTTTTGTCTATAGATTTAGATGAAAGTTGGATTGCAGTTTGGGATTTCCAGAGTAATTCCCTCTCTTTTTAACAGTTTGCTACTGCAAGATTGAGGGTCAAAGTACATATTACATTAAAAATACTTTTTAGAAGTTAGTGCAATCCAGTTCCTTTTTCAGGAGGTATTTGCTTTTTCCTGATTCTTAACACTATTAGTTACTCCTGTTTTTTCACCAAATTGTTGCTGCTGCTGCTGCTGTGTGCCTTCAAATCCTTTCTGGCTTATGGCAACTCTATCACAGGGTTTTGTTGGTAAGATTTATTCTGAGTGGGGTTTGCTTTTGCCTTCCTCTGAAGATGAGTGTAACTTTGTAATTTTTTTTGAAAAAAAAAAGTTTCCAAATGTTATGGGCACACACAGAGAGAGAGAGATGGATGACTGATTGATTGACAGGAGGACAGACACTAGCTGTGCAGGATTCCAGTTCAATTCAAGATCTTGTCATATGGGGAAGTGATTTAACCTTTCATTTCCATGCCAATTTTTCACTAAAATTGTCTTCCCTGGCTGTTATTTGTAAACAGCCTCTTTGAGACTAAATAGCATCTGGAGGGAATGTCAGTAGGAAATCAGTTTCAGGGGAAAAGTTTTACCTCATGCATTCATGCAATGCAGGGTAAAGGCTGGTGCATTGGATGTAGGCCAGGAAGAGTGATGCTCAGTCACTGGGAAGGCTCCCTTCTGTGTACTCACCACATGCCCCTGTGATGGTGGTAGGACTAAAAGAAAGTAAAGATCTTAAATTTGGTGAGTTCATACAGGAAGATGTGGTCTACCTGAAAACAGACAGCTAGTGGAGCTGTTGCAATGGGATGGGGGGCGGAATTACACGTTTTCTGTATCTGTCTCTGGTCAATAGCCTGGCCACAGCATTTTGGACCTCCTAAAGTTTCTAAACATTGTCTGAAGGCAGCCTTGTGTAGAGTGTATTACATTAATCCAAATAGGATGTAATTAAAGCATTTGTCACTGTAGCAAGATCTGACTTCTCAAAAAGTGGACACAATGGGTGCCCTAGTTTTAAGTGTGCAAACACACTCCTGGTCACTGCTGAAACCTGAGCATCTAGGTTCAGGCCTGAGCCCAGGAATACATCCAAGCTGCAAACCTGAGATTTCAGGAGGAGAATAACCCCATCCAGCACAGCCTGAATGCCTTTTCTCTGATTTGCCCCACAACTGACCAGGAACACCTCTGTCTTGTCTTGATTCAGTTTTTTCACCTTCATCCATTCCAATACATTACTGAAAGAAAACACTGGCTTAGAACAGAAACAACTGCTTTGCAATTAGATGGAAAGAGTTGGGTGTCATCAGCATGCTGGTGGCACTGATCTCCAAAATTCCAGATGACCTCTCCCAATGAATTGATGTAGATGTTAGACAGCATGTGGAACAAAAGTGAACCTTAAGGTATCCCACAGGCAAACTGCCAGGGGAAACCTCCAGCACCATCTTCTAAGCTTGTCCCTCCAAAAAGTACTGAAACTGCTATAGAACAGTGTCTCCAAGTCCCATCCCAGAAAGGTGGCCCAGAAGGATACCATGGTCAATGGTATCAAAAGCTGCTGAGAGGTCAACAGAACCCATAAAGACAGACTCCTCCTGTCAAGTTCTGTGTGTAGGTCATCCACTAAGGTGACGAAAACTGTCTGCATATCATCACCAGGCCTGAAGTCAGATTAAAATGTATCTAGATTATTTTATCCAGGAACCCCTAGAGTTGTGAGGCTACCACATGCTCTAGAGCCTTGCCCCCAAAATGAGGTTGGAGAAAAATAGTTCTTGCCAAATGATTTCCTTTAAGTATCATATGATCCATAGTACAATTTAGTTAACCCTGCAAGTTCTTCTGCTTCATGAGAACCAGCATAGTCAATGATATTGGGTGCAACTTGACTGATATGATGGATGAGATACTGCATCAGCAGACACTGCTTTGGTGACAGAACTCCATTGTTGTAACTATACTTGCAGATGCTACCCCTCAAAATTCTACCCCTTAAGCCAGGCAGTGTCCTAATTGAAGAGCGTCCAAAGTGCTGAAGATTGACGCAATGGGAAATGATGACTGCAGTGCTCTCCTGGTCACAGGGCATGTTGAGACTAGCAAATGGAGCTTCAACTGCTTCCTTCCAACATGTCCTGCAACAAGGAGAGCAGTATAGTGATGTCCTAGCACCCCAATAGTTAGACAGATCTGTAACTGGTTGAGAAACACTGAATCCAGAGAGTGCTCACCAGTATTTGCTCTTCAGCCTGGAGAGAAGTGACTTGGTGAGGTGCCTCAGGGTTTTGTCCTAAGGGTGTTGTTCATTGTATATATAAATAGCATAGATGATGTAAAAGAAAGTATGCATATAAAATTTGCAGAATATACCAAATCAGAGTAGCTGATACCCTAGATAATAGGATCAGAATTCAAAATGATTTGGATAGCTTGGAAAGCAGGGCCAAAACTAACAAAATGAATTTCAACAGGAATAAATATAAGATACTACGTTTAGCCAGGAAAAATGAAATGCACAAATATAGAAAGTATTACCCTAAAACATGGATGACTCAGGGGTTCACCCGCAATACTAGTAGCTCCGTTCAAAGATGAGGAATTGTTAGCTCAAAGTTAGAAGTCCTACTAGAGGAGGGCAACCTAGTGAGATCTTTCCACCAATGTTTACAGGCTCTTTGCAGAAAACCAGCCAAAGATTCAAAGGTAAGCCAAAATGCATTTTATTTAGGGAATTAACAATCACATGCAAGACACAAGCACTCACACAATCACACAAAGCTAGCTGAAGGAGAAAGGAAGGAAAATTGTTAATAGCAAGGTGCCAAGGATGATGAGGGCAATATCTACAGATCTGGAGAGCAGTGTAGAAACAGCAATGTGGTTCAGACATTCGCCTAAGGACAGTACCCATTTGGAGATAAGAGCAACAGCATGGCCACCAGCAAGTGAGATATTGCAAGCCAGCTGCCCAAAACTGGGAATTTTTTGGGCAATTTCTACCTGGAAGGCATGCATATGAATGGCTCTCCAGCTGAGTAAATAAAAAAATTTGCAGAGTGGACAATGGGGTCTGGGCTGTGTTAACAATCTTAATGTTAGATGACAAAGAGTTAATGGCTGTTGTAATAGCTCTATAATAGTGGGACAGGTGCGTGCACAATGGGAGAATGCACAGGTCAGTGGGAAGAAGGTTTGATACCATCAGCAGTTTGGTAGGAAATTCCTTGTCACTATTGTCTGAAAGCAGAGTAGTTAGAACTCAGTGTAAACCTCTGAAGGTACCTGGTGATTCCCTGACTATGACCTGGCTATGCCTAGAAGGGATCTCTGACCTAATTTGCAGTGCACGTGTTCAGCCAGCATCTTCCTCTTTTCCAGCTTAGCCATACAGTCACATCAGGGTACATTTTATATCAATATCAATAAATACATCTTGCCAATTAAATCATATTCTGCCAATTAAACCATATCAAAGTGTGGGGGTGTATGGCCTGGTAACAAAGGGCTAGAACATGAATCAATGGATTCAAATTACAAGATTCCATCTAAACCTTAGGAAGAACTCTTTTACTGTAAAAATTGTACAACAGTGGAAGAAGTTGCCTTGGAGGGTAGTGGATTCACCATCTTTGGAAGTCTTTAGATAAAGATTGGATCGGCATTTTTCAGGAGTGTTTTAGTTGCATATCCCTTCATAGGAGGGTGTTGGACTAGATGACCACTGTGGTCATTTCCAACTCTATGTTTCTAAAGGCTGCACATGTGGAAACTCATGCTTATGAAGTGATGTTTTTGGTGAACTACTACCATTATCAACTGAAATGTCTAGGACTGCTTCTACATAATGAATTATATAATGAATTACATAATGAATTATATATAATTATATAACATCTGTACGGGTAGTGCTAAGAGCTGATATGGACAACTTTTATATCTGGAGGGTGAGAACTCCTAGGTAACAATAATATTTAAATAAACAGCTATGCCTGACAGGTTAATGGAATACATTTCAGTAAGCAATGGTGTTAGCAGCAGTACACCTTCATGCTTTGATATAGTTTAATTGGCAGAATATATTAATTGGCAGGTATGTTTAATTGGCATAAAATACAAATTATACACATTTGTGGCTGAAAGGCCATGTGGAGAAGGACACTGGCTGGATAGCAGGCCAAAAGCCTCAGCATGGCCAGGTCATACATTCACTGGAGAATTAGCCAAGAAAGCCTGACTTAATGGCTCTAAGCTAATCCTCTCCAAAAAAAAAAAAAAAAAGGGCAGAGGGAAGACCCCTGCTGTGTGCATTTCTTGTGGAAATTCTCCTACCTTCCTTCCTTAATAAACATTTTCCACCTCTTTATTCTGTCCTCAAACACACGCAGTCATCAAAGCCCTTGTCACCTACATGCCAATATCATCAACACATTTCCTTGCACACATTAAAACCATCAACCCATTCCAGCCACTTCTGCCTAGCCTGGAAACTTCATTGTTTGCCCAGGCAGAGAGTCATCAACACCGCAAATCTTCAGGGCAGGTTTTTGGATATAAGATACCCTGATTTTGGATACTTCCTGGCAATACTTGAATTTGAGAGACCCTCTCTGACTTTTGACTGGTTCTGTTCTTAGATGCAAGCCCAAGCCATCTCACTCTTCTCTACTTCTGTCTAGATGATAATTATCATCTGATCACTTCTACCTTCATTATCCATTTTCCTCCCTTTCTTTTCAGTTAGCCTTGTATGACTATGTGCATGCGTGATGATCTTTGTGTGTGTGTTTCTCTGCAATAAAACACATTTAAGTTGAAGTAATAAGTCTTCCGGTGGGTCTCTTTAGCAGTGATCCTGTAGATACTGGTAGAAAGTGTTGCTAAGTTACGCCCCTCTTGTTAGCTTATATTTTGCAATCCATCAGTTCTCTATTTTTACATTTAATTGAAGGTACTAATAGAAGACCTTTAGAGATCCCACACATTTTGGGGTAACAGTGGCTTCTTCTAGTAAATCCAAATGTTAGGTGTAGCTACCTTTAGCCAAACCTTGTTTACCAGTCTGTGATAATGCTATTTCATCATTTATAGGGCAACCTTTTTAAATAAAACATTATGTTACAATTATGCAGGTAGCATCATGTGAGCCACTGAGTGTTAAGGAGCAACCGCTGCTATGCACATGGATGTAATAATCAGAGCCAAGAATTGCTATGGGGTAGGCCCATGTTGGCAAAAGGTGACTAAGGATCAGGTTTTGCTGCTACTAGGACCCAGAAAGGAAGCAGACTTATGAAAATAGCAGTAAGAGTGAAAACCAGCAAGAAGAATCCTCATACCATCTTTTTTTTTTTTTTTGCACAAGAAATGTGCATTTCCTTTTCACTTGGCATTCACTGTCTGCAAGTCAACTACCGAGATGGCCTTTCTGTTGCAGAAATCCATCCCTGTCATTGCCACTGCCATGACACTCAAACCACATTATTGTGCAGTTTAAATGTACTGCAGTCCTCAAATACTGAATCGCTGTCATAAAGCCCAACTGCAACCAAACCTAAAAATATGGGATAGCATTGACAATTACAATTATAAACTCTTCAGGCAGGCCTCTTTTATGATTTCTATGACTTCATTGGTGAAGTCATTACACCCATTACCCAATCACTTCCCCTTAACCATTTTATTTAATCACTTGGAGGAGATATTATTTTTTCCTTTGTAACTATTTGGAAGCGTTGTGTCTTCAGCGATAGTGCCGGAGTATACATCTCGTACAGCAATTTTAAGTAATAAACAGCAGCACAACTACTTCTTCTTAACATAATTTTTTCCAGGTTTTTCATTTAAACAACAAAAACAAGAAAAACCTTTTTCGCAGTTTCTCTTTTTGCAGCATTGGGCTCCCTCTTTCCTGTGATAGAGCATATATCTTGGGATGGGGTGAACAAGCAGCACCACTTCTGGAGTCTGAGAGAATTCTGTGTGGAGGCAACTGGGCCCTCTGTAAATTTAGAAGATCGAGAATTGCTTGAGTGTTACACAGGCCAGGCATTTTTAATTGCAGACTTTGTAGCCTGGGAATAAACCTATAAAATACAGTGTAACCCAGAGCTTTCAAAACTTTTCATGTTGGTGACATGCTTTTTAGACATGTATCATTTCATGACACAGTAATTCAGTAAGTAATTCAGTACGTGGAGGCAGTTCCTCTACCTAAGCCTGGCTTGCACCTCACAGGGGTCTTCCTTGGCCTGGGATGGCAGTGGGTGGAGAGGCAACCCCTCCACCCATTACATTTGCGCAGCAAATCTACACACTGCAGGCGACACACTATTGTGTTGCAATACACAGTTTGGAAAACTCTGGTGTAACCTATACAACCTATATATGTTACTAGGATAACGTATACAAGAAGAAGAATTAGGATATGTATATGTATCAGTGAGAACTTGGCTTCAGCTACTCAACTGAGTATAACTTTACACTGGGGATGTGAGTACAGGTTACCTGTAATAACCTCTAGCAGATGCTATGTAATTGTAATTGTACAGTGCAATCGTAGTTGAGATAAAAGGTCATCTAGTAGATTTGACCAAGAATAACCTCAGAGCAGGTGATGTGATGACTGATGGATGGTAGGATGGTGAGCAGCCAAAGACTCCAACTGTACCTGATGTACCCTCATATCTAAAGATCTTTGCTTTGATTGGATAAGCATAAGTGAGGAACAGTGAGCGACTTTGTTTTGATTTATTTTGATGGGATAACTAATATTCTGGATGTTGGGAATTAGAGTTTCCCAGGGTGTTAACCCTTTGGGGGCAATTCTATTAAAGCTAAAATTGTTAAGAATCAGTCTTCCTTTAGCAGAGTTGCAGTAAAGCATGTCTCAATCTCTGTGTGGCTTCCCTGAACTGAGACTGACTTAGAAGCAAAACAAGGCAGGCAGTTTCAGGTTACAAACTTATAAAACTTTACTAATGAATTTTACAACCACATATGCCAGTGGTTCTCAACCTCTGGGTCCCCAGATGTTCGTGGACTTCAGCTCCCAGAAGCCCCAGCCACTATGGTCAATGCTCAGGGCTTCTGGGAGCTGAAGTCCACGAACATCTGGGGACCCACAGGTTGAGAACCACTGACATATGCATTGGAGAGCCTAGATCCTAAAAAGATTAGGTAAGACAGTAGCTTCATTCTTAACTCACCATTTTTGTAGTGGAGTTGAAGCATGGTCAGAGAGAAGGTTGCAGAAATAAAATGGCAAAGAGAAGAAAGAGAGAGAAGCATGGTCTTTTATGTAAGGCCAATGACCCTAGGGTCTATCCTGGGTCACATGGTTTGATCACCTGGATACTATAGCCATGCATTTAAATAACACAAAGGGCAACACTGAGGCTTTAGCTGAAAAGGCTTTGACATGCAAATGGAAAAGAAACTAAGCTAGGCAAGCCCCATATGCCCATATGCCCTAGAACAAGAGAAGGGGTGGGAGAGAGTATGCCAGAATTTTCCGATAGTGGGAGAGGCTAAGGAAAGAATAAAAGAAGCCAAGATAGAGAAGATTTGGGCTTATATCCACTTGACAAACATGGCTGTCTCAGATAGTTGGGCTGTTCCTGGTAGACTGATAACCTGCTCAAACATGCTGAAGATGGTACTGGTAGGACCATCACCAAGGTTTATGCTGAACACAATAACACAAAGATAAGATCATATTGATTGATGGGTAGACCTTTATGGATATGGCACAAGGAACAGAATGTTGTACATGTTAAAACCTGTATGAAATGTCAACCTTCAGTCAGGAATAATGAAAAAGAAGGGGGTTCATGATGGACAGAAGTTTCTTAAAAGTGAGATATTGAAAGTACAATTGCAAACAATTGTAATGAGAAGGGGAAAAAAGGAAGTGTCCAAAGAATCTGGGATGGATGTCTAAGGAACTTTCAACTGAGCTAAGATTCAAAAAGGACATGTACAAGAAATGGAAAAAGGGGAAATCACTAAAGAGGAAGTCAAACAAATAGTTAGCAAGTTTAGGGAGATAATCAGAAAAACTGAAGCACAGAACAACCTCAGACTTGCTACAGAGATTAAAAACAATAAGAAGGGCTTTTTCAGTCCACAGCAAAAGGAAGAACAAGGAGATGGTTGGGCCTCTGCATGGAGAAGATGGTAAAATGCTAACAGTGGACAGATAAAAAGCAGAACGATCACAACACCATCTTTGCCTTGGTCAGCTCCCTAAAGGAATATAGTGCTTGACCTGGCTAAAATGGAGCAGATGATGAAGTAGCGGAAGTGTAGCTCAGAACAGGTAAAGGGGTAGTACAGGAATAACTGGCTACTCTAAATGAATTCAGGTCTCTAGGGCCAGATGAACTACACCCAAATGTTTTAAAAGAACTGGCAGAAATAATCTCAGAACCACTGGCAATAATCTTTGAGTATTCCTGGGGAATGGAAAAAATATTGTTTCCATTTTCGAAAAAGGGGCCAAAAAAGAGGACCCAAACAATTGCTGCCCAGTCAGCCTGGCATCAATACCAGGAAGGATTCCAGAGCAGATCAGTAAACAGACAGCCTGTAAACACTTGAGAAAGAATGTTGTGAAAGTCCGCATGGTTACTGAACAGCAAGTCATGCTAGATTAATCTTGTCTCTTTCTTTAGCAGAGTTGCAAGCTTGGTAGATAAAAGGAATACTGTGGATATTGCATATCATACTCCAGGTTCCCCATGATATTCTCGCAAACGAACTAGTAAAATCTGGGCTAGACAATGCTACTGTTAGGTGGGTTTGTAATTTATTATTATTATTATTATTGATTTTTAATTAGGACATATTCAGAACTAAAGAGAAACATCTTTATCAGCATTCCCAGTTTCCCATAAATTCATTCATATATATTTTTCATTCCCCTCCCTCCTGCCTTTTTCCTCTTCAAGTCTTCCATTTTAATGCTTTTCACATTGGATCTATACCTTCAAGTATTATCTTACTCCTCCTCAGCCATTAACTTTTTTTTATTAATAAAGGTTTTTATTCAATAAAAATTAAGACAATCGTACAGTTTACACATACATTAAAATAATTAATTCTCATTCTAAATTCCTCCCTTACAGCAGGAAATAGATTTAAGAATTCAGAAAATAAACAACAACAAATTTTTTTGTCAATAACAACTAAAGAGAATAAATAGAAAAGAAATGATAATTAACCAAGAAGCAAGAAAAGAGGGAAGTAAAGAAGAAAAAGAAAGAAAAAAAAGAAAAAAGAGGGAATGGTAAAAGTAAAAAAAAGGAAAATATTAAGAACAAGAAAGAGAGAGAGAGAAAAAAAAAGAATAAAGGAAAGAGAAAGAGCATAAAATATTCTCAACTAACTACCTAAAATATAATCACTAACTTACCTTAATGTTTACAAGTCTCCTCTAAATATTCTCATTCATACTATCTTCTAAACCTTCCTCTCATATAAACTTGGCTATAAATTATCTATTTATTTATTATCTTTACCCCTATTTATAAATTGTAAACCCTACTTATTTTATTCCATTTATATTTATTTTCTTCTTCTACTTCTTTGCTAGACTAAAATTCAAACTTCACCACCTGCAAGTTCCCCCATGTGCTCTCAAAATAAAAAAAAATATTATCCCAGTCTTTAATAAATGTATTATATTTCTCCCCTCTCAAAAGAAGTGTAAATCTATCCATATGGACTATATCCAATAATTTTAATATCCAATCATCTATAGTCGGAAGGGTATTTTGTCTCCATTTCTGTGCAAGAACCATTCTTGCAGCAGCTGAGAAATAAAATAGTATTTTACCTGCTCTCTTTTCTAGATCTTCTTCCATGGCACATAACAAATATAGCTCTGGTGACATTTTAAATTGAAAGCCTAATATTCTTTCAATTTGTAGGTGAATATTTTTCAAGAATTTATTTACTTTATTACATGACCACCTTAAATGAAAAAAGATACCTATATCTGTATTGCATTTCCAACATTTATTGTAGTATTTCTTATACATTTTACATAGTTTATCCAGAGTCAAATACCACCTGTATTGCATCTTATATAAATGTTCTCTAATATCTTGGCAAGCGGTATATTTCATTCGTTGTGTCCAAGTTTTAATCCATTGGTCTAATTTTAGTTAATACTACACATTCTGAGACCACTTAACCATCTGAACTTTGATCAATTCATCTTCTATTTCCCATGTTAGTAATAGTTTATATAATTTAGATACCATTTTAGCATTTCCTGAAAAGAGAATTGCAATTAATGGACCTTCTTCTTTCAAATAGCCATTTATCTTTATATCCATTTTTAAATTTTCTCTAACCTGTCTACACAAAAGCCAATGACAATTTATCCCTAATTTGATTTCCTTTTGTGTTTTAATTTTAATCTGTTCTTTTTGGATTTCTATTAAATCTTTATATAATATCCATTTGTTTGATAATATGTTCTCTTGTAGAAGGCTTCATGTAGCGATATCCATCGTGGTATTTTAGGACATCTTTGCTTATATTTATACCAAACGTTTATCAAAGCTCTTCTTACGTAATGATTATTAAATTCCCTATTGGCTTTTTTTCTGATTATACCACAAATAAAAATGCCAACCTGACCACATTCCATTACCTTCTAAATTCAATAAATGCGTATCATCCAATAGTATCCAATTTTTCATCCAGTCTAAATAAGAGGCATGAAAAATAATATAAGAGTAATCATAGATCTAATAGAATATTACCAAAAGATGAATCAAAAAGAAGTAGCATTAGTATTTTTAGATGTGGAAAAGGCCTTTGATAATGTAAATTGGAACTTTTTATTTGAAGTGATGAATAAATTAGGTATTGGAAAAAGGTGTAAAGAGTGGATACAAGCAATATATAGAGACCAAAAAGCATGTTTATTAGTAAATGGGGAAAAATCAAATTCATTTAAAATTAATAAAGGTACGAGACAGGGATGTCCACTTTCTCCATTGTTATTTATTATGTGTTTAGAGATATTAACTACTAAAATTAGAAACAAGGAGGAAATAAGAGGAACGAAGATTAAAGGGTATGAATTTAAAATTCAGGCATTTGCAGACGATATGGTGATAATATTGGAAGATCCAAGAAAAAGCATAAAATCATTTATGGAAATAATGGAAGAATTTGGACAAGTAGCCGGTCTAAGAATAAATAAAGATAAATCAGTAATGATTACAAAAAATATGATGCAAATACAAGAAGCAGAATTAATGAATATTACACGGTTTAAAATAGTGAAAAAAGTAAGGTATTTGGGAATTACAATAACGAAAAACAACTCAGAATTATTTGAAAATAATTACAATAGAATTTGGAAAGAAATAAAAGAGGATTTGAAAAGATGGGGGGAACTTAATTTATCCTTATTAGGGAGAATTTCTGCAATAAAAATGAATATATTGCCAAAGATAATCTTTTTGTTTCAAAATTTACCGATATTGATGAATGATAAAGCATTGAAACGGTGGGAGCAAGACCTTAGTAAATTTGTATGGAACGGAAGGAAACCTAGAATTAAATGGAAATATTTAAAAGAAGCTAAAGAGAAGGGTGGTCTAAGCATGCCAGACCTTAAATTATATTATGAAGCCGTGACGTTAGAGTGGTTAAAGGAATGGATTCTATTGGAAAATACAAAATTATTAAATTTAGAGGGATTTAATTTATACTATGGCTGGCATGCGTACATTTGGTACGATAAATACAGGAATAATAGAGTATTTATGGACCACTATGTTAGAAAGGCAATTTTAAGAATTTGGTTAAAACTTAGGGGAAAATTATATTTAAAATTACCACATTGGACTTCGCCACATGAAGCTTTTTATAGATTAGAGAAAATAAGAACAAAAGAATGGTTGTCATACAAGGATATAATCAAAAGAGTAGGAGATAAAGTTAAATTAAAAACTAGGGAAGAATTGATAGAAGATGGCTTTTCAACTCATTGGCTTCTCCACAGACAATTGGCAGAGAAATACAAGGAGGAGATGAAGGATAAAGGGATAACTTTAGAAGAAAACGAATTCGATAAAATAATGAAACCAGGAGTAGGAAAACCTTTAAGTAAGATTTATAAATTGTTGTTAAGTTTAGAATTTGAACAAGAAATTATTAAAACAAATATGATAAAATGGGCTCAGGACATAGGTCATACAATTACTTTGAATCAGTGGCAAAATGCCTGGAAAGTAAATCAAGACTTCACTAGATGTTATGATATAAAGGAGAATTTTTATAAGATTTATTATAGATGGTATTTAACCCCTGTTAGAATCTCTAAAATGAATAAAAATAAGAAATTAGTCAAATGCTGGAAATGTCAAGAAATAGGAACCTTTTTTCACGTGTGGTGGAAGTGTAAAAAAGTTAAAAATTTTTGGTTACAGATACATAAGCAAATAGAGAAAATATTTAAAATTAAATACGTAATGTCCCCGGAAATTTACCTTCTTAACATTTTTTTTTATTTTAATCTTTATTCCTTTTTCACAATATAATACAAATCATTCATAAACATCCATAAAACCCCTTTACATCCTTCGTTCTCTCCATTTAAAAATCTCAGTTTCGACCCTCTCCTCCCCCTCCTCCAACATTCTCCTACCATACATACATCCACAATTCTTCCTTCCTCCTATTTCATCTGTGTTCCAACTCCAAAAAAACTCATTATTTGCGTATTTCCCCTTTAACCTTCCCATTCTGGGACATGACTATCCGTGTTTAATATTCTATTAACAATTTTCGCGTCTTTGTTCTTGATTCTTTTACGATCTTACATCCTTTATTTATCTCTTTCCCCCTTCTCTCCAGGGGCCTCCTTTTTCCATTTTCTTCCTCTCCTACTCCTCATTCTGCTTTTGGGGATTCCATTATAAATTTTATACACTTACTATATATTTACTCACCATATCCCAACTCTCCTCCTGTTGTCTTTGCCTTCTTCCCTGAACCATACCAGTTAATCTATCCATCTCTTGCATTTCTGTCACTTTCACCAGCCATTCTTCCATTTGTGGTGTAATCTTATTTTTCCATTTCTGTGCATATAATATTCTTGCAGCTGTCACTAAATATAAAATTATTCTCCAATACTTCTTTTTTACTGTTGTCTCTATCTTCTGCATCATATTCAGCAAAAATAACTCCGGTATTAACGGTATCTTAATTTGCAACATTGCCATCATCCTTTCATGAATTTCTCTCCAATAATTCTTTGCTACATCACACGTCCACCACATATGGAAGAATGTGCCATTTTCCTTGCCACACTTCCAACATCTATTCTCTATTGTTTTCTGTATCTTATTCAATTTTGCCGGATCTAAATGCCATCTGTAAAACATTTTCAAATAATTCTCCTTTAAGTTTTGTGCTGCCGTAAATTTATTTGTATCTCTCCAACTACTCTCCCATTGTTCCAAATCTATTTCCCGTCCAATATTTTTACTCCATTTTAACATTGTCTCTTTTATAATTTCCGTTTCCAATTCCCGTTCCAACAATAATTTATATATCTTAGATATCATTTGCTTTTTTGAGTCTGTTATTATTTTCAGGAATGGATCTTCTTGTTTTTTCAAATCTATCCCCTCTGCCTTCTTATCCAATCTAAATCTTTCCCTCAATTGCCTATATAAAAACCAGTGGCATTTAAAACCCTCTGATTCAATTTCTGTCCTTGATTTTAACTGACATTCTTCTAATTGCTCTATTATTATATCTTTATATCGTATCCATTTCTCTTGGGGATCTTTCCACCTCCCGTACAACGCTTCATGTGGTGATAACCATTGAGGTTTTCTAATGTAATAATTTCTCTTAAAATCCAACCATACCTTTAATAATGTTCTCCTTATATAATGATTTAAGAAATCTTTATCGATTTTATACTTCTCATACCACAATACCTTCTTAACACTTTAGATGGGCTAGATAAAAAGTCAGAGAAAAATATTTAAGAATCATATGTTACATGATTTATGCAGCAAGGATCATATTTGCAAAACATTGGAAGACAGAGAATTCACCTCAGATAGAAGAATGGTTACAGAAATTATACGAATTCGCAGAAATGGATAAGCTAACTTTGTACCTAAAGGATAAGTCGAAAGAAACATTTAATCGGGAATGGGAAATATTGAAAGGTGTATGGGAAGAGAATTGGGGTAAAATAGCGTTGATAGGTATGTATGATTAAATTGATTTAATGGAAAAATTAAGAAGAATGAAATAAAGGGAACAGTGAAAAAAAATAATAAAAAGGATTTATTAGGATTAGAATTAAGAAAGATATAAGAATTATTGGTAAGAGGAAAGCAGAGTAGAATATAGATAAGGCAGTAACTGTAAAAATAATAATAAAAGGAGCAGGAGGACAAGAAGAGGAAAGTCGCACTCAATGGAAAAGAAAAAGAAGTTAGGGAATGTGTGATGGAAAAAGAATGGGTTATGTATGGAGAATTGATATTGGAAGTATTGAGAGTTTATAAAGGGGATGCAGAGAAATTAAGAAATACGAAGATTGCATCGCCCATGAGAGTAATTAGGTATGGGTATGTATTTATATTGGTATTTGTGTTAGTGAAGGAGAGTGTATGCTATGAAGATAGGGTAATAGAGAGGATGTGTATGTAGTGTATGTAGTGTTATAGATGTATATGTGTTTATGCGTATGTAATGTTGTGTATTGTTAATTGTGATTTGTAAGATTGTATGTTTAATAAAATATATTTTAATAATAATAATAATAATAATAATAAAAGAGGCATGAAAATATAATTTTAAATTAGGAAGTCCTAATCCTCCCCCTGCCTTATCTTGCAAAATTTTCAGTTTTAATTGAGGTTTTTTATTGTCCCATATAAATTTGGAAATGTCACTATGTCATTTTTTAAAACTTGCATCCCCATAAATTATTGGTATCGTCTCGAATAAAAAGAGCTTTTCGGTAGGACACACATTTTAATTACTGAGATTTTCCCTAAAAATGATAACTCAGATTCTTCCAATTTTTAAAATCTTTTAATATTTCTTTCCATACTTTCTCATAATTATTTTTATATAAGTCTGAATTTTTCTTTGTTAGGTATACCCCTAAATATTTTACTTTTTTTGCTATTTTATATCCTGATATTCGAGTTAAAATTTCCTCCTCCTCAATAGGGACATTTTTAGTTAATATGTTTGTTTTCTCCCCATTTACACGCAAACCTGACAGTTTCTCAAACTCTTTAAGTATTTCACCTAGATTCTTGATGCTTTCTATTGGTTTTTCTAACGAGATTACCAAATCGTCCGCAAATGCACGTACTTTATAATCTTTAGCTTTTAATCTTACTCTCTCAATTTCATTGTTATTTCTTATTCTTGAAATTAATATTTCAATTACCAGTAGAAATAATAAGGGTGAAAGGGGACAGCCCTGTCTTGTTCCTCTTTGAATATGTATTTTATTAGATTTTCCATCATTTATTCTTAAAGTTGCTGACTGTTTAGAATATATTGCTTTGATCCACTGAAGAAAATTCTCACCTACCTTTGTCTTATTCATAATATCTAACATAAAATCCCATTTGACTGTATCAAAAGCTTTTTCTATATCAAGAAATATTAACGTTGATTTTTTCCCCAGATTCCTATCAAGATATTCAATCAGATTAATTACATTTCTTATATTATCTTTCAGATATCTTCCTGTGATAAATCCACATTGATCTTCTTGAATTATGCCTATCAGTTTTTTAAGTCTATTTGCCAAGATCGCTGTAAAGATTTTATAATCTGAATTTAATACCGATATTGGTCTATAATTCATAGAATCATAGAATCATAGAAATGTAGAGTTGGAAGAGACCACAAGGGCCATCCAGTCCAACCCCCTGCCATGCAGGAAAACCCTCAAAGCACTCCCAACAAGTGGCCATCCAGCCTCCGCTTAAAAACCTCCAAAGAAGGAGACTCCACCACACTCCGTGGCAGCACATTCCACTGCCGGACAGCCCTGACCGTCAGGAAATTCCTCCTGAGGTTCAAGTGGAATCTCCCCTCCTGCAGCTTGTATCCATTGCTCCTTGTCCTGGTCTCAAGAGCAGGAGAAACAAGCCCACTCCCTCCTCTACATGGCATCCCTTCAAATATTTAAACATGGCTATCATGTCCCCTCTCAACCTTCTCTTCTGCAGACTAAACATATCCAGCTCTCTAAGTCTGTCCTCATAGGGCATGGCTTCCAGGCCCCTCACCATTTTGGTTGCCCTCCTCTGGACCTGCTCCAGCTTATCCATATCCTTCTTGAATTGGGGTGCCCAGAATTGGATGCAGTATTCAAGATGAAGTCTAACCAAAGCAGAATAAAGTGGTACCAATACCTCCCTCGATCTAGACACCGTACTCCTATTGATGCAACCAAGAATTGCATTGGCTTTCTTGGCTGCCGCATCACACTGCTGACTCATGTTCAGCTTGTAGTCTATTAAGACTCCTAGATCCCTTTCACACGTACTGTTAGCCAGCCACGTGTCCCCCATCCTATATTTCTGCATACCATTTTTTGTGCCTAAGCGTAGGACCTTACATTTCTCTCTGTTGAAATTCATTTTGTTAGCCTTGGCCCAGCTCTCCAATCTGTCCAGGTCCTTTTGAATTTTGATCCTATCATCAGGCGTATTAGCAACCCCTCCCAATTTGGTGTCATCTGCAAATTTGATCAGCGTGCCCTCTATTCCTTCATCCAAGTCATTAATGAAGATATTGAACAGCACCGGGCCCAGGATAGAACCCTGTGGCACCCCGCTAGTCACTTCTCTCCAGGATGAGAATCTGCCATTGGTGACCACCTTTTGGGTATGGTCAGTCAACCAGTTACAAATCCACCTGACAGTAGCCATGTCCAGCCCACATCTTACTAGCTTCTTTGCAAGAATGTCATGGGGAACTTTGTCAAAGGCCTTACTGAAATCAAGATATACTATGTCCACGGCATTCCCTTCATCTATCAAGCAAGTAACTCTATCATAAAAAGAGATAAGATTAGTCTGGCATGACTTATTTTTGAGAAATCCATGTTGACTTTTCGTAATTACGGCATTGTTTTCTAAGTGATTAGAAACTGACTGTTTGATGATCTGCTCCAGGATCTTTCCAGGTACTGATGTCAGGCTGACTGAGTGATAATTATTTGGGTCCTCTTTTTTTCCCTTCTTGAAGATGGGGACAACATTTGCCCTCCTCCAGTCTGCCGGAACTTCTCCTGTCCGCCAAGAGTTTTCCCAAAGATTATAGCAAGAGGTTCCGCAATGACCTCTGCTAGTTCTTTTAAAATCCTAGGATGCAATTCATCTGGCCCTGGAGACTTGAATTCATCCAGTGTGGCCAGGTATTCCTGTACTACCTCTCTACCTATTCTGTGCTGCATTTCCCCCACTTCCTCACCTGCTCCCCAACTGCCAGGTTGAGTGTTTTTATCCTTTTGGGAAAAAACTGAGGCGAAGAAGGTGTTGAGGAGTTCTGCCTTTTCTCTTCCTCCTGTTATTCATTCACCATCTTCCCTGCGCAGTGACCCTATCGTCTCCTTCTTTTTCCTTTTGCTGCGGACGTATTTAAAAAAGCCCTTTTTATTGTTTTTAATGTCTCTGGCCAGCCTAAGTTCGTTCTGTGCTTTATCCTTTCTGACCTTCTCCCTACATCTCCTGGCTAATTACTTACTTCCAATGGATCTCTGCTTTCTTTATGGATCAGAACTATCTTTGCTTCCTCCCAAAATTTAGAGATACTACCAGCAATACTATACTATACTATACTATACACTTTTGTATTTATTTATTTATTTATTTAGGGGTACTATTAAGTAATTCATAAAGAGGGAAGATTAACTGGTCTTGAAATGTTTTATAAAAATTTGCTGGGAACCCATCCGGACCTGGAGCTTTATTTTTTTTTACTGTTTCTTATTGCCTCTAATATTTCTTCAATTGTAATATAGCTATTTAATATCCTCTGATGCTTTTCTGAAAATTGCATTCTTAAGTGTTTTGCTAAATATTCATTCACCTTAGTTGTAGTTTGAACATTATCCTTATATAACTCTGAGTAAAATTTAAAAAATACATTTTTTATTGTCTCCCAATTTATATATATTTTCCCTCCTATCTTAATTTTGGTAATGAATGATTTTTCTTTTCTCTTCTTAAGTCTATAATCATCCATTTACCTTCTTTATTTGCCCATTGAAAATTTTTTTGTTTAGTGTACAACACTCTATTATTTCTTCATTCAATTTGTAATTCCAATTGTTCTTGTAATTCAGCAATTTCTTTTAATATATCTTTATCTGATGGTGTTCCATTCAATTTTTTCTACCTTAACTTTATTTGTTCTTCTATTTTTTGTAAACTTTCTCTTTTTCACCTTGTTCTTTGAATATTTTGTTTAATAAAGAATCCTCGCATCACTGCTTTACAAGGATCCCACACTATCTCAATGTCGGTTCCTTTATTCAAATTTTCCTGGAAATAATTTTGTATTTCTTTCTTTGCCATCTCTACTATACTGTCATCTTGGAGTAATCTTTCATTTAATCACCAATTTAAACTCTGATTTCCTATTTTAATTATTAAAGAAATTGCATTATGATCAGATAAATTTCTAGGCATTATTTCAATTTTTTTAACTTTATTAATAATTGATTTGGAAACAAGAAACATATCAATTCTAGATAGTGATGCATGGATTCCAGAGTAAAAAGTAAATTCTTGAGAGAGGCCATATTTATAACGCTAGACATCTAATAAATCCAAATTATTTAACATTGCTTGAAATGTTTCTGGCAATTTACCTTTACTCATCTTTATAGGTTTTATCAGCTTTCCTATCCAGAATGGGATTAATTACTCCATTCCAGTTTCCTAATGCTACAATTTTATCATAATTAACACTGGATAATTTTAAATTTAATTGATTATAAAATTTAGATGA